>JADLZM010012802.1:511297-525696 GCA_018148995.1 Sinocyclocheilus maitianheensis | reverse complement strand
TGAATGGTAGAATGGATAGATAGATAGATAGATAGATAGATAGATAGATAGATAGATAGATAGATAGATAGATAGATAGATAGATAGATAGATAGATAGATAGATAGATAGATTTCAGTACTATTAACTGTAAACTATACTATTTAGTTTTTAGAAATGTACCTTTTTTTTTTACCAATTTACCAAAATACAATTTCCTGTTTTTTTGTTTTGTTTTGTTTTTTGCATGCTTCTACTTGTTTGTTGCGCCACATGACAAAACAAAGAAATACATTTAATTTATAATTAATTTAAATATAATTTAAACAATAATTATTGTAATAATATTTGTAACAAATAATAACAAAAGATTATGCCAAACTACTAAATTAGTTTTTCTTTTCAAGAATTTCATATATTTAATGAGGCTTTCTCTTCGTTATGATATCAGGGCAACTGTATTCTGTATCCCTTTTTTTATGCCCCCCCTCCCCAAATTATTTTGAAATATATTCAAGTCAGTACATTTTTTATAGTAATAGATAAGTAATAAATCTGGACCAATAAATGAGTATCATGCCATTGCCCCAAATACAGTGGTAGTTGAAAGGTACTTGTGGGAAATAGTTGAGGCCGAGTATCCTGGCTGTGACTATGGACAGATCAGAGCCTCCTGCCCCCACCAAAGCAGAGAGAGGGGGTCCATCCCCACAACGGTAGTTGGGCACAGCCTCGTCCTGGCCTGTCAGCAAGGTGAGTGTTCCCACTACGGCTTTGGTCATAGATGACGTAACCCAGCTCAGTATCAGGTAAGATGTCATTTCTGCTGTTGATCTCATTCAGGGCAAACAGCATGGTCTGAGCCCAGCGGAAAGTACGGAAGTTAAAGCTGAGTGGGAATTCACATGTTAGAATTTGATAGGGTCTCCCAGACATAATTCACTAATAGTGCTAGCTTGTGTTTATTTCAATTTGTTCACTCGGGTTGCATGACTGAAATGTTTATGTTTAATTCAAGTTACAATTTAATTCACTTGCTTTTATATATCTTGCCAAATTGTACTTATGATCTTGTTGATGTTGCTCTTATTTCTCCTAGAATCTAAATCAGGGCTATTCAATTGTCCGGCCCGCCATTCATCTTCATCCGGCCCGAGGGGAGAGTATGCGCAAGTCACACATTACACCTTGAATTTTTTTTGCACTAATTAGTTTGTCCACAAGGTGGCAACACTGGCCTGGGCCGTTGTTTCACAACCGCAAAAGAAAAGGATGAGAGACGCAACAACAACAATTGCAAATTAACATCAATGAATGGCAGCACTGACAAGCGCTTGTGTGAGGGCATTATGACATATCCACAACTCTAGTTTAAAGGAGTATAAAGGCAGTGTTGTCCGTCATAACTTCTTTTGAGAAATAGCGCAGACACTGGACGAAGATGATTATCAAATGGAGTCTGAAAGACTGTGTGTTCGGCTGTTTTCTGAGCCGCTTCAAAGCGCCAGTAGCGATTCAACGGACAAAAACAGAATTATGTCAAAATGCTGGGTTTTGGCGAGTGACCTCGTAAACATGGTCTTAAATGAGTTCTAAAGTCCTAAATGACCATAAAGAGTTGGGAGGTGTGTCAGATAAGCGTCATGTGCATCAGACTTTAAAGTGACAGTGCTGCTTTTTAAAGTGAAATCTGATGAAGTCTCATTGATGTAAATCACAGAACAAAAGTAAAGAGATCACTCGACTGCTCTAGTCGCTGATTAAGTTTTGTAGCTTGAATAAAGATTAATTTATGCATATACAATTTCTGATTTATGTGAAGATTGTTTTAAGTTCACTTAAATTAAAAGTTAAAAATTATATTTTTCAGAACCTACTAAATGTTAAAAATAATGGCTTTCAATTATACTGTAACGTTGAATTGCTATAATGAATGGCTAAAATTGAGGGGAAAATACATTTAATAGAGACACCAGTAGCAGTATTGCATTGTTATCAAAAATACTGGCCATTGTTAATAATAGGCTACTTAGTAAAAAGATGCCATTAAACACATACTTAAAATAAACCATCTTTATAATGTTTCTACATTAATTTGGAGGTTCAATGTGAAATTATGACAATATAAATATATTAATATGCAGTTAATTACAATTAATTATAGAAAAATGTGTGAACAATTAGTTTTTTATTATTATTCTAATCGATTCACAGACAGCACTAATGTTAACCTTTTATAAATGTTGGTGTTGATAATATTATATATTTTACTGTTGAATATGCATTTAAATTTAATTTCTAATTGTATAGGCCCCTCAGAAAGAGATCGGGACAGCCACCCACTCCCTCGGCCCCCTTCAAAATTTCAGTTCAATAATCCGGCCCTCAAATAAAACTGATTGAAGAGCCCTAGACTAGACGATGGAAAATACTTGATTATACCCTTAACTGTCAAAGATCGGCGACGGCCCCAGATTATTGTTGTTTCACTTCCACAGCACGTTAAAACATCACACTCTTACTTGATCTGGACAAACTGTGCATCGTTTGTAACTATATAACATGAAAAACACTGCTAGAGAGAACAACTTTTAAGTAAAACCTTAAAGTTACTGAAGCTTCTCCATGTGACAACTAGCCGCAGAAAGAAAGACAGAAAGCCATTTCTTTCCGCATGTTTGCATGAGAGGTTAGTTCTTCCCAAAGCGCCCTAATTTCTTATTTTAAATCAATTAAAAGTTCGCCAGCCATCGCGTTCAGATCAATGCCGGCTCGAAGTCTTCCGGAGGCCCTTGTGTACTCGTTTGTTCCTGAAGTAGGTCAGTGGAGCATCAATGCTGCATTAATGTGCTCAAATTAGCCTCAGCAGACCCAGCAGACGCTTTTAATTAAAGAGGAAACAAACATCAAGGCATCGGGCCCAATTAAAAGATCAGCACACACAGAACAAGGATAGGGGACTGAACACACAGAGATTAGTGTTAGGAGGCTGAGAGACTGCAGATAATCAGCTTTACCGAGGAATGACTGACCGATACAGACGACAACCCAGCGTCTCTTCTCCGGAGAAATGGGGCATGTGAAGGGGAAGGCTTATTTAACTCATTAATAAAGGAAATAAAGCCATTTTGGCCATACACTACTTTGCATGACCGCTAGATGGCGCTGCGCACTTGTGGATCTGCAGATTGGCGTTCATTGATAAACTATTACATCTGAAACGTGTTCACAAACTAATAAAACTCAAGACATTTCTCAGAATAGCTTGAGAAACTTCAGACACGTGTTTTTTAGTAAAACACTGAAACCTTCCTAAATCAAAATTGACTTCACAAGTGATACAGGATAAGATACAAAGCCTTGTATTCCATAAAATTTGTTCAAATTAATAATAATAAAAATATATATATATATATCTGCCAGTAGAATTAGAAAAAATAATAATGTTCTCCCTTTGAATTAAGTTAAGTTTTTCTGACAGCACTGACAGATATTTTGTTCTTGTTTTAAGTATAAACTCACTTGATTTTTATTTATTTAATTATTTATTTACTCAGAAAACAATCCGTAATATGCTAAATCATTTGGTTCTCAAGCAAACGTTTCTTGATTTAAAAAATGTTTAGATATTTAGACTTTAAATCAAGTCAAAAATAAATAGCAAGAAGATCATTTTAAAAGTATTATTTATTATTTAAATCTATTATTATTTTTAAACTGCGTGATTTAACTCGAATCTGAAAACAGAAAGACAGTTTAAAATCTGCAGACGAAACACAAATATTTTTTTAATTTCAACAAATTGGACACAAAAAAGTTCTTACTAATATTATCAAATAATTATTGTGACGAACTACATGCAAGATTCACAGATATGCTAAAAAAACACATATAAGTGTATTCAAACACTTATAAAGAGTTTAAAAAAGAAGGCATGCATGTAAATGAGCGGCTGCTGTTATTCTGGGCACATAACGGTGCATTCAATACCTGGAGCGCAGCTCTGTTATAATGTTCAGCCTACGCGATGATTGACATCCGCTTCATCCAATCAGCACCCGAGTCGATGACTTTACACTAGAACTGGGAGCCAGAGAGGGGCGGGGTCAGGCACAGACAGCCAATGGCAGGACAGGAGGGCGGGAGCTTTCTCATCTCGGGCTTTTGTTCTCCGTCGGGGCAGTAAAGTGAAGTTTGGGCAGCGTTATTCCGCGGGACATCCCGTATCAGAATCACAGGGATAGCATTAGAGCTGCTTTATTTCCTTGAGGAAAAGCTCTCTGGAGGATTTAATCGCAGCGAGCTTTCCTTTTCCTCGCAATGGAAACTCCATCATCATCATCATCATCATCATCAATGATCTTGAGAGGAACGCGAAGTTTTGCTGGATGAATGCTGACAGGATTTTACATCGAATGAACCCCTTCTCCTCCCTAAAACGGGTTTTTAAGGATATCCCCGCGGATCTACAACTCTCTTTAGGAACTCTTTAGCAGAACTTTACCTCAAGTGTGTTTGAAACGGCAAGCGCGCTCTGGATACATTTCCTTTGATCGCCGCTTTTTTTTTGGATACAATGTTGCGAATCTGAGGTGAATGTATCAGGCTCGGAGAAACCCTGACTGTGATCATGGCGCTCTCAGGTAGATCTCTGGACACTTTGCACCTCATTTTATTCGTTTTATGGACTTTATCGCGCTATTCTTTATCCAGTCAAGTTCGGCAGGAGTTTGAGGTTCTGGAGGAGCAGCCGGTGGGCACATATGTGGGCACCATCGACACCAAACCCTCTTTCACATACAGATTCAGCGAACACCACAAACTTTTTTCCATCAACGCCACGACGGGCGTCATCTACACGTCCTCCGTGATCGACAGAGAGGTTCTGTCTAGTAACATCATTAATGTGGTGGTTCTGTCCAGCCAGCCCACTTACCCCACCGAGGTGCGCATCGTGGTTTTAGATATTAACGACAACGCGCCGGTGTTTCCTGACGCGTCCATCGTGGTGTCGTTCAAAGAAGACGCGAGCAGCGGGCGTCAGGTGATTCTGGACACCGCGACGGACGCGGACATCGGGAGTAACGGAGTGGATCACACCACCTACCGAATCGTCAGCGGGAACGATCAGCGAAAGTTTCGCTTGGATATCACCGTCAACCCGAGCGGCGAGGGCGCGTTTCTGCACCTGGTCTCCACTGGAGGGCTGGACAGAGAATTAACCCCCTTCTATCAGCTCCTCATCCAAGTGGAAGACAAAGGAGAGCCCAAAAAGTTTGGGTTTCTGCAGGTAAACGTCACCATTCAGGATATAAACGACAACCCACCTGCTTTTGACCAGGATCAGTACCAGACCAGTGTGTTCGAGGACACTGCAATTGGCTCTAGTGTTCTGCAGATAACAGCCACAGATCTGGACGAGGGTGCAAATGCTGATATAACATATATTTTAGATGAAGGAACTCCTTTTCAGATTGACCCTAAGGCTGGGACTGTTATTATAAAGGAGGGGTTGGATTATGAGACAAAGAAGGAGTATTCCCTCACTATCCATGCAGTAGACAACGGCGTCCCCTCTCTCTCAGGCAGGTCAGAAGCGACTATAAAACTGCTCGATGTGAATGACAATGATCCTGTAGTTAAGTTTCGATACTTCCCTACCACATCCAAATTCGCTTCGGTGGATGAGAATGCACAGGTGGGCACTGTAGTGGCACTGTTAACGGTTTCCGATTCCGATTCGTCCACAGCTAACGGTAATATTTCAGTTTCTATACTTGGCGGAAACGAACAGAGACACTTTGAAGTTCACAGTTCACCCGTCCCCAATCTGAGTCTAATCAAAGTAGCCAGTGTGCTCGACCGAGAGCGAATCTCCTCCTACAACCTCACCGTTTCAGTGTCAGATAACGGCAGGCCCGCAGCTCGCTCATCTTTTGCCAGTCTGGTTATATTTGTGAACGATATTAACGACCATCCGCCCATATTTCAGGAAGCCGTGTATAGAGTAGACATCAGCGAGGACGTTCCTAAAGGCAGCTACATTAAAGGGGTCTCAGCCACAGATGGAGACTCCGGGCAGAACGCCAATCTCCGCTACTCGCTGGTGTCTGGAAACAGTTTGGGCTGGTTTGCCATCAGTGAGAACAGCGGTTTGGTTACCAGCGCAGCAGAGCTCGATAGGGAAATTGCTTCTCAAATAGTGCTGAATATCAGTGCCAAAGACCAAGGCCTGCAGCCGAAAATGTCCTACACCAAATTAATAGTGAATATCACCGACGTTAATGATCAGGTCCCCACTTTCACTCAAAGCACATATCACATTTCATTAGTCGAGCATTCGCCGGCCGGCTCCGAGCTTGTGGATCTGTCCGCCACAGATTCGGATCTTGGTGCCAATGGCACGGTCAGATTCTCATTTGACCCTGAAACCCCCGTGAGTGTCCAGAATAAGTTCAGGTTGGATGCAATATCGGGGCGGTTGAGTACAGCCACAGAGTTAGACAGAGAAGAAGAGGGCTTCTATCTGCTGCACATCAAAGCCACAGATGCAGGAATGTCCCCCCTTTACTCCATCTGCAAAGTCAATATCACACTGAAGGACGCTAATGATAACAGCCCAGTGTTTTACCCCGTGCAGTATTTTGCCAATATCAAAGAAAATGAGCCTTCAGGCTCATTTGTGACTAGTGTAACAGCTTCCGACCCTGACCTTGGCCTTAATGGCACTGTAAAATATGCCATCACTGCTGGTGACTCTTACAAGTTTCACATCAACAACAACTCTGGTAAAATCACGACTTTAGTGCCACTCGACAGAGAGGAGAAAACTGCTTATCAGCTGCAGGTCACCGCGACGGACGGTGGCGGATTGCGCTCGAACACGCAAGCTATAGTCACAGTCACTGTTGTAGACACGCAAGATAACCCGCCCGTGTTCAGTCAGAAAGAGTACAGCTTTGTTATGTTTGAGAACGTGGCCGCTGACACCATTATTGGCACCGTGTCGGCCACCACGGTAGATCTGAACACAAATATCACTTATTTGATCGCATCAGGGGACCAACGCGGTCTGTTTGCTATCAAAGGCAGCACAGGGCAGATCACAGCTTTGGGGCTGATAGACAGAGAAGAGCAGGCATTTTACCAGCTCAGGGTGATTGCTAGGGGTGGGGAGGTTATGGGGGAAGCGTTAGTTAATATCACAGTGAAGGATTTGAATGACAACGCACCTCATTTCATTCACAATGTCGAGCATGTCAGCGCAGTGGAGAACTGGGCCACTGGTCACCATATATTCCAGGCTAAAGCTTCGGATCCTGATGAGGGGACCAATGGTATGGTCATATACAGCCTTAAACAGAACCCTAAAGGCTTATTTCATATCCATGAAAGACATGGATTGATCACCCTCACTAGCCCCTTAGAAGTCACCACCAGCTCCTACCAAGTGGAGGTCATGGCCTCTGACCTTGGCGTTCCTCAGCGCACCACCAGCCTCATTCTCACCATCAGCGTGTACGACGTTAATGACAATGCGCCAGTTTTCGACCAGCTGTCTTACGAAGTCACCATTCTAGAATCTGAGCCAGTTAATAGTCGTTTTTTTAAGGTGGAGGCCAGCGATAAAGACTCTGGACTCAATGGGGAAATTGTGTATGACATCGTTAGCGGTAACACAAATGACATTTTTGGGATTTTCCCTGATGGGCAGCTGTATATTAAAGCAGATTTGGACAGAGAAGTACAAGATCGGTACAGTTTATTAGTGGTGGCCAAAGACAGAGCCGTCGAGCCACTGAGCGCCAGCATTAATGTGACGATTCTCCTCGACGATGTCAACGACAACCGTCCACTTTTCAACAGCACAAATTACGTGTTCCACTTCGAGGAAGAGCAGGAGCGAGGCTCTTTCGTGGGGCTAGTTTTCGCCAAAGATAAAGACTTTGGACCGAACAGCGAGGTCCGTTACTCCTTTGAAACGCCGCAGCCAAATTTTGAGCTGAACGCTATCTCGGGCGCATTGACCAGTACGCTACAGCTTGACCGCGAATCTCTCATGAGACAGAGAGGTGCCGCGGTGTTCAGTTTCACAGTCGTATCCTCTGATCAGGGCCTTCCCAAGCCTCTCAAAGACCAGGCCAAAGTTCAAGTGTACATACAGGACATCAACGACAATCCGCCGAAATTCACCAAAGACATTTACCAGGCCTCTATCTCAGAATCCGCCCAGAATATGACGCAGCTGCTCCGAGTCTCTGCCTCAGACGTAGACGAAAATAAAAACGGCCTTGTTCGCTACGACATCATGGAGGGAAATGAGGAGAAACAATTCAGCATTGACAGCACTTCTGGTCAAGTTACTCTAGTGGGAAAACTAGACTATGAGACAACACCCTTTTACTCCCTCAAAATTATGGCGGAGGACTCTGGGATTGTGCCTCTGTCATCCACTTGTGTATTGAGCATCAGTGTTCTGGATGATAATGATAACTCTCCATCGTTTCCCAAATCAACTCTCACAG
Organism: Sinocyclocheilus maitianheensis; assembly: GCA_018148995.1. Lineage (NCBI taxonomy): Eukaryota > Metazoa > Chordata > Actinopteri > Cypriniformes > Cyprinidae > Sinocyclocheilus > Sinocyclocheilus maitianheensis. The sequence goes on along the minus strand of JADLZM010012802.1, from coordinate 517,192 downwards.
TAGATGTGCTGGAGAACATGCGGATTGGAGAGCTGGTCGCCTCCGTAACCGCTACAGACTCTGACTCTGGATCCAACGCCGACATTACATACAGCATCTCCGCCACCAACAACCACGGCACTTTTAGCATAAGTCCCAACACTGGCAGCATTTTCCTGGTCAAAAAACTGGATTATGAAACGCAGTCTCTATACAAACTCAACGTCACAGCCAAAGACAGCGGAAGGCCATCCAGGTCTTCCTCCATTCCGGTCATCATTCACGTGAGAGATTTTAATGACAACCCTCCTGTTTTTACACCAGGTGACATTTTTAAATCCATCCCTGAAAACCTCCTGCTCTCCACTTCTGTCATGACTATAACAGCTCACGACACGGATGCCGACATCAACGGCCAGCTGGAGTACTCCATCGTCATGCAGACTCCTAGAGGTGGGCATTTCCACATTGACCCCGCATCTGGAGTGATATTAACGAACAAGGAAATCGACCGAGAGTTCTCCAACCTTTTTGAGCTGACCATCAAAGCGACTGACCAAGCCGTGCCGGTCGAGTTCCGCCGTTTTGCTCTGAAAAACGTTACTATATGGGTTACGGACCAAAATGACAACATACCCGTATTTATCTCCCAAAATGCCCTAGTGGCAGAATCCAACATAGTAATCGGTTCCATTCTGACAACAGTAGTGGCTTACGACCCTGACGAGGGTGCCAACGGAGAGGTGGAGTACGAACTTGTGAGGGGAGATTCGGATACGTTTATCATGGACCGCTACAGCGGAGATATCAGACTAGCCTCTCAACTCGTTCCCTCAAAGCTCATCTACAGTCTGACCGTGTCTGCTACGGATCACGGCACGGATCGCAAGACCTCACGGACGGAGCTGACCATCATCCTTCAGGGTTCGGATGGCCCGGTCTTCTCCCAACGCAAATACATCACTATTCTAAAGGAGGGCCAACCGCCTGGGACCAACGTCATCTCTTTGGATGCCTCCAGTCCACGTGGCACCGGCACCAAGGTGGAGTTTTTTATTGTTTCAGTCCGGAGCGGAGGGAAGGCCGCAGGCCAGCTTTTCACTATCGGCCGTCACTCCGGGGTGATCCAAACAGCTGCAAAACTGGACAGGGAGCAAGGCTCGGACCTCTACTTGATAGACGTGTACGCCATCGAAGCCGACGCCAGCCAGCCCAGAACGCAACATGCAGAGGTGAGTAATCACGTTTTTTTGGGGGGGAGGTGTCAGTGATTTTGATGGCTCTTGCATATTGTGCGAAAGGAAATCTATGGGAACATATTCTAAAACATGTGCTTAAGTCATTTGTGTGAATGTGGTGGAAAAACCTGAGCGAGTGTTGGATAACCGTACGTGCATTACTAAAGTTCCTGCTTGTTTTTTCCCCCCTGTTCTTTTTCAGACGATCTGGGTTGTATTAAATATAAATTGCTTTGCACTTGAGAATGTGGGCTTTGTTTTTTGGCAGGCTAGCGGTATTGTTTCAGCTCGGAGAGAGCGCAGGCCTTAATCTCAGAGAGGAGCGCTCGCTGTGCAGAGAGAGGGGAACCCTGGGTAAAATGTGCTGCTTTGCGTTCCCGCTGCGACTGAACTCATCTCTGTTATCAGCAGTGACAAATTCAACAAATCAGACGCCCAGACAGCGTGATTGCAGATATTAATAACACGAAACCACAGGATGGAATTGTTTGTTTCTTTCTTATTGTAATCGTTTTCTGGTCAAGGAAAGGCAGGGTAAAAGGGAAATGAGTGGGGGAGATCCGCGTGTGGGTCTCAGATACCTGTCCCCTGCAGAGTAAGTGAGGAATTAGCTAGGGTTTGAATCGCCCCGGGCGATGTCGGAGCAGGGTGGTCTGTGAGACCCTGCTTTGTGCCACCAGCTTTGCCATTAAAGTGACCATTAAATTCAGCTGACCCTCTAAGTCTCAGTGAATAGAAATTTCCTTTCAGAGGTGGCTGAGCGGAGTAAGAGGAGGAATCTCTAAAAGTGAAACTGAATCCGCACGTTGAGTTGGTACATTGCGACGCATCTGCGTTGCTCCCGCTAAACTCTCCCTCGAGGGATAGAGTTAAACTCTCGGCTGCAGGAACCAGATGAAATTCTACACTGGGCTTGTGGGTTTGTGTGCACAGGCCTCTGCTCAAATGAAAAACAAATGTGATTCTATATATGTGTGTGTTTTGGAAACTTCAACTGGAACCGAAAATGTTATATTATTACAGGCTTGGTGATTCGCGTTTATAAAGTGGATTTTTTTCTCGTTCTCTGCTGCTGTGATGAAATGTGCTTTGTGTTAGAGTCTTGAAAATAGCTTCCCGAGAGGCGTTGCTCTCCATGCCGAGAGAAAGAGAGTGAGCGTAATTGAAGCCAAAACGGTTTGGGTTTGCTTTGCTTTGTTTTGTGAGGGGGTGTCATCGTTTGTGTCAGCTAACGGTGTGCTAAAGTGTCTCATTTGAAGTTGTGTGAAAGTGTCCATGTGAAGTGAAGATCATGTACAGCAGTGACAATGAAAGCAGATGTGGGTGATATTAGAGCTGCTCAAACTATGTGTGTGTGTGTGTGTGTGTGCGTGTGTGTGTGTGTGTTCTCACACACACACACACACACATGAGGGAAAAACGAGGTCCTCAATTGTTTTAATTGTCAATAAGTTTTTTAGAAATGTAAAAATGCAGGAAGTTTTCTGTTGGGGTTGCTCTGCAGTATGTATAAGTAGCTGTATATAACATTAGAAGTCTGTGCAGTGTCCCATTTGGAAGTAAATTGTGTGTTTGTGTGATTGTTTGGCTTCATGGTTTCAATGCAAAATTACTTGTTTTCTTTATTAATACTCCTCTTGTTTGCCACTAAAAATATCCTTAAATTAAGAAATCATACAACTTTTCTTAAGTTGATGCTTGAAAGAAGGGAAGAAAATAAAAATGAATGATATCTTGTAAAAATGTTGCTTCTCAAGTAATTGTATTTGATTTTAGGATTTTAAGATGTTTTACTCAAAAACAAGGGAAACATACTGATCATCCCATTTGGACATTTAATATATGAAATATATTGCCTTTTATCGAGAGTATTATGTTATATATAGATATACATTTCTAATGTTTTTACTTCATATGATAATATATTTCATACATGGAAATGTAACATATGTATATACATTTTGTTTGCGTCTGACATAAACTATGTAAAATCTCTCTTCGCCTCAACTCTGCTTTATACAGAAAATTAGTATTTTTTGGGACATTATTTGAAGTATTTTGTCGTATGATGTAAATGAATATGATAATCATTCAGTATGATTGTATTTAACAGTATTGCTGTTGTTCTATAGTGCTTTTCTGATGTTGTCTCTCTCTCTCTCTGATGTCTTTCTCTTATTTCTGTCTGTCTGTCTGTCTGTTTGTCTGTCTGTCTGTCTGTCTGTCTGTCTGCTGTAATGTGTGTGTGTGTGGTTTCTCTCATATGACTGATTTAGGGCTGATTACTCGTCTCTCTCTCTTCTTCCTCATTACTCCCTTTCTCTCTTTTCTCTTTGACCATTGGGAGGATGAGGGTTTGGATGGATAGACGTGTCCACATTCCTCTCTGAACCATCTCTCTCTCTCTCTAGGCTCAGTATCTGTGTGTACGTCACTACCTGAGCATCACACCTGTGTCTGTGTGAGCTTCTGTAGCCAATCAGAATCACCTGAGAGTCGCTGCGTGTGTTTGGGTTTGAGCGAAGGAATAAGTTTGGTTAAAGTTAAACAGACTTCACTCACAGCAGGCAAATAAAGTGAACATATGCACTGTAAAAAGTTATTTTTCAGTTGTAAATAAAGTTTATTGGACTAAGTTTTACATGAAAATAGCACTGTGTGCTCCTGTACTCTCTGTGAGGCATTAATGGGTTAAGTGTAATGGCATGCTATTGTTTCTCGCGGTGAGGTCTGTTTACTCCCAACTGCAGCTGAAAGCGTTTTAATGAAAGTGAATCACTGAAATCAGGGATGGATTGCGCTGCACTGAAAGTGTGGAGAAACTGATAAAGCTGATGTGCTTGAGTTCACCTACTATACCTCTCATTATTATGTTTGAGTTAGGATTTTCACAAAACACAAAACTTACATGTCAGTCAGACAGTTGACAGTTTGGCTGAACAAGACTTTAAGTGAATGGACAACTAGTGCATTTTCTATAACACACACAAATGCATGGGATTTGCATTCCAAGAGAATTTAAATGTCTATGATCAGTGTTATTTTAGTATCAATGGGATACTATTATAGTTTTTCTATTAATAGTAATAATTCGATTTTTATAATATTTTGTTTCTATTTTATTTTTTGTTAAAGAATTAGTCATTGTTTTGTCTTTTTTTTAACTATAAAAACCCTGGTCTGGAGCTGCAGAGACATTTATTGCATTAACTGCATAAGACAATAAGACTGTTTTCAAAGAATAAATCCCAAATGCTGTGTATTATTCTAACGCCTTTTGCACATTTTCCCCTAGTTTTAAGCATAAACCCATTTCAGAAAATAAATCTTAAATGATTTAAATTATGTGTATTTTTCTTACCTTAATTTAATTTAACACTTTGTTAGATTTATACTTAAAACAATTTGCCATCGAGGTAAGAAAAATACACATAATTTAAGTTTTATTTTCTGAAAGCATGTCTTACGCAATTTAAAAACATATAAATATTTTACTGCAAAACAAGACAAAAACACTGATTTAGTGATGACGTTGAGATGACAGGAACAATGGCACAACTGATGCATTCTGGGAAATGAAGTGTTTTTCCACCCTGGTCCACTAAAGTTGTATTTATTTATTTATTTTTTAACTTTCAAACAAGGCATTGTTGTCTCAAAATGTATAGTTTGTCTTGATAAATTTAGCCTTTTGGTTAAAAATTAGAGTCCAGGCGGTTCAATTTATTTGATTTTCAGTTCATTTTAATTCAACTTTCTTACTTTCACATTGCAGTTCCCATCCATTTCAATGCAACAGTAAGTATTAAACTTATCTGAAGTGTTAGAGGTTTGATCACATCACTATGAGTATTAATACAGTGCAAAAAATGTTGTATTTTTGACTTGTTTTCCAGCTCAAACATCAAACGATTCTTAAATCAAGATGCATTTACTGGAGATGCAACATGACTTGAGACATTAAACCTGGTTTTCTGAAAACTGTATTAAAATCAACTGAAAAATGCATCAAAATCAAGTGAGTTCATGCTTAAAACAAGAACAAATATCTGTTGGTGGAGCCAGAAAAATAAACTTAATTCAAGGACAAAAACTGATTATTTTTCTGGCCTCATTGGAAGATATTTGATTTTGTTTTAAACCAAAACTAACTCAATTTTGATCAGTTTCTCAGAAAACAAGACTTAATATCTCAAGTCATTGTGCATGTATCCGGATTTAAGAATATTCAGATATATTGTACTGGAAAACAAGACAGAAATCCTGCGGAAGAACATGATATTTTTGCAGTGCAGTGATGGTTGACTTCACTAACGGCAGTAAATCTAATATTGTGTGGATCTTTCTTACATGTTAGCTGAGAAATGAAATGCATTTGTTTGGGCTCATAGAAACGGTTGTTTGCTGTAATAGTCTGATATTAAAGAGTCGGAGAATGGTGGTCGTACGCAGACGGCGCAGGAGCAGCGGCAGCCGCGTGTGTTTGTGTGTTTGGCTGCGTAATTGAAAACAGCTGCGTGTGTTTTTGAGTTTTTGTGCTACACTTTTACAGACTCAGCATGAATGTCTTTTTCTGTCTGTCTGTCTGTCTGTCTGAGCGTGAGTGTGTGTGTGTGAGTGTGAGTGTGTGTGTGTGTGTGTGTGTGTGTGTGTGAGTGTGAGTGTGTGTGTGTGTGTG
>JADLZM010012802.1:496707-511169 GCA_018148995.1 Sinocyclocheilus maitianheensis | reverse complement strand
GTGTGTGTGTGTGTGTGTGCTTTGTTGACGGCTGACAGGGATTTATGGGTGTGTTTGCGGCACTGATTGTGGGTCAGGCTTCAGGAAGTGACTTTGTGAGTAAATTCAGTCGATTGAGTTGATTTGAGTTTAGGGACTCAAAAGCTTCATTGACACAATACGAAATACTAAAAGAAATACGAAAGGAAGAGATGAACGTGTTGAACTGTGGCACAGACCCAGGGCAGGTGAAGCAGCAGTGAATGAAGAGATCAGAACACAACCATTTAATTTTAGTACCGTTTAGAGTCCTATTTTGGTGTGTTTTAATATTTAAATGAGCTTTTATTTTAATACTTTCATTTTAATTTTTGTTTAAGTTTTTGTCATTTTGTGACATGCTTTGTGCTGTAATTTTTATCTTTTTTAAATACATTTCTATTTCAGTTTTAGTGTTAGTACTTCAACTTACTGTTTTTTATTATTTTGAATTAGTCGCAAATGCAGCATTTCTGATTTTCGTTTTAAGTTTTTGAGTTTATGTTTTGCATCTAATATATTGTTTTATTTAAGCTTTATTTCAATTAACAAAATCACATTTTATTAGTTTTAGTTAATAACAACAACACTATCATAATTATTATTCCATATTTGTAATCTGAACTAGGGTGAAAGATAAAACAAAATCAAATTACAGTTTTTCTGATAAAAATTGAAATTGTCATTTAAAAAAAAAAAGTTTTAGGGCTGCAGAATATAACTTCCCAAAAAAATCATATTGCATATTTAATTCATAATTGTTTACAAATATAATGCATATTTGTATAATTAAATAAAACTATACAAAAAAAATACATGTACATGTACTGTACAATTAAACAGTATTTAATATTAATCAAAAAAATGTATCTAATTTTATTTAAACTTTATTTCAATTAACAAAATAATTATTTTATTCTAATTTGATTATATATCATTATACATATTTGTATAATTAATTACAAATATAGTAAATAAAATAAGAAATATTACTTTTTCAATAATACTTTTGTACTGTTTCTTTAAAAAAAGGATTTAATAATAATAATTTTAATGATAATAATTATTATTATTATAATTATTATTATGATGGGTTGCCTTCGTGTAATAAAAGCCAAATTCACAGCAGATGCAGAGATGCATTTACTACGACCTGAGACACTGAAAACACCAGATCATGAGCTGCTCACGTGTAAATGAACACAGTGCTGCGATCTGCTCTGAAACACAGTGTGCATATGTTCGCTAAATCATACTGAGCCATATCGCAATTTCAGTTTTATTTTGAACAATCAGTCAGCTGTAATATGAACTTGTGTTCGGTCAGTCCTTCGAGATTGACAGGCGTTTGTGTGGTTCACAGTGAGACGGCCGGGAGTATTTGTGAACCCTGTGTGTGTGTGTGTGTGTGTGTGTGTGTCGTCTCTGCGTGTCGCCTTTGTGTGTGTGTGACAACTGACAGCCATGCGACTCAAACCATGACATGCTTATTATTTCCCATCATGCCTCTCTGCGGGCAGAGCCTCAGCTTCCAGATGCATGCTAACGTCTCCTCCTGTGGTCAGACGATTATTTTTCTACGTCATTCTCACGTTTCCATTCACGGACATATGAAGTGTGTCTGTCAGGCTTAATCACAACACATTTGGGTACGTAAAAAAGTCTAATAAATATGTAGTTTTTAGTAAGAGAATGACAGTTTGCAAATGCTTTAAGACCCTCAAAATACACATTATTTATTTATTACATTTTTTTCAGATGTTTTACTTTTTATTTATTTAATTTATTTTTTCATTTTAGGAATGTACGGAGTCCCATTAGGTGTCGAAAATACATTTTATAACATTATCTACAAAGTTCTATTAGTGTCAGAAAACCTTTGTAAAATATATTTAGCCGCCTTCTCATATCGCTCACACTTGGACTGAATGTTGTCGATGAACATGAATATGTATCTATTGATGAATCATCGCAAGATGAAAAATTATCACTTTTTTCATCTGAAAGTGAAAGTTTATGCATGTAAAATGAAAGTTTATGCATGTCGTTTGAAAACTTTTCAGAGCAATACTTATGTTGTTTTGTTAGAAAAAGGGGTTTCATAAATTTGGCCTGTTTTTGAGCAATCATGAGTTATAAATTCAATTAAATTTAATTAAATTCCATTAATTCCAATGGGGTTCATACTGGTAACCCTCAGATTATATGCTCTTATAAATGTAAAGCAATGATATAATCAATTAAAACTTCTGACTAATATTGAAAAAAATATAGTGCGTTTTTTCAGTGCGGTTCATGTGTACTTTTAAATTTCAAGGAATTTCGCACATTTTTTTTATTGAAAAAAGAGGTAAAAGCAGTAATAACAGTAACCAACAGTAATCATAACAGTATTAATTCACTCACTCAATTTGCTGATTAGATACAATATGGTTTTATTTGAAAATATGAAGTTATGACTGTTTCATAAAATAACGATTCTTTGGGTTCAAACATGCACAGATTTTGAATGCATTAAGCGCCTTATGAATCTGATTTGTGAGTCGTAAGGTGAGACGCCTCCATCGTAACGCTAGCTTTTCATCCTCGCGTCTGGATGGGTTTCCACGTGACGCTTGTTGAGCCTGATCTCAGACCTGCTTCAGGTGTTTGAGGTGTGTGTCGGCTGTTATTGCTCATCTGGAGCTGATCTGTCGTCTGACCCGTGCATTACGTGTGTGTGTGACCGTATTAGCCACGAATGTTATTTCAGCGTTTGCATAGTCGCCAGGATTGTGTGTCTCCAAATCCTTCAAACAGCCTCGAAAAATTAGTGCTGGAGCGAAAGAAACCTGCTTGCAGATGCTAATGTCTTCCATATGGCTCTTGGATGTTAAATCTCAGGCGGCTCGCTCAGATAACTCAATATCGCAGCTCTGTTTGGAGGGCCCAAATGGAAATTCAGTCATTATTTTCTCAGCCTCGTGTCGTTCCAAACCCATATGAGTTTCGTTCTTGAGTCAATAGCAGGAGGAGAGGTTTAGCCGAATCTCTGAGGTGCTTTCGTCAATCAAAGATTCATTGTTAAAGACTCAACAGTAGATTTATGACTCTGCACTAAATCCCTACTTACACTTTTATGTTGTTATTCACTGAAAATCTTGCCTTCTGTTCATGAAATAATTAAATTCGGCTTGTGGAGATGCGTCACGACAGTTTTGATGTTAACGATGCATAAAAGATGTTTAACTACAGCGTATAAGGAAAGCTCAATGACTAATGACGTTTTCACACAAAACTAGTTTTTTGCATTATGGTAATGAGAATTTTGGTTAACTGAAATGATTTCTTGAAAATAATGCACTGTATGAAATGATTTTTTTGAAGTTGTAAATAAAACAAATATGATTGGAGTATGCTTTACAAGAAAATGCTTCAAAATGTCCCAGTTAATTCAGTGTGTATCTTGCCATTTCTTTGTAATTGTTTGTGAAATTCGCTAGAAATTTGAATTTTATAAAAACCCCGGCTACCATAGCAACCGCATAGCAACACCCAAGCAACCACCCCAAGTACCTTAGCAACCGCGTTGCAACACCCTAGCAACCGCATAGCAACACCCTAGCAACCAACCCAAGTACCATAGCAACCTCATAGCAACACCTTAGCAAGCACCCCGGGTACCGGGGTGAATTTTATTATGCAATAAAAATATTTTGTAGAGTCTCAGCAGACTTTACTTGGTTTAAAAATAGCTTTATTTTCTTTATACAGAATATAACTTATTCTATATAACTTAAATGGACATTATAACCCAGGGTTATAGTTAACTAAAACTAAAACCATAAAAGAAAAGAAAAAAAATCATTACTTGAAATCAAATAAACTTTAACCAAAATAAAATATTTACAAAAAATGTAACTTATTCTTTTCAGCTGCTTGCCAAAGCAATGCTTCTCATTTTCATTCAGTTTAACTTACTAAAATAACTAAAACTAAAACTGAATACAATTAATTTAAAACAATAATAATAATAATGCCAAAACCGCAACAACGTTACTAAAACCTTAACTAAAATTAGAATGTAAATATAATAATAAATAAAAAATAAAAAATATACATTTATGGTGTGTAGAAATATAAAAACTAACTCTAGAATATTAATAAAATATTTTACAATATTATATAAAATATAAAGTGTAAACAAATCTAATAGTATGTAATTGCACTTAAGTAACACTGTTAAGAACAACATGAGGGTAAGAAAATGATGACAGGCTTTTGGTTTCTGAGTGAATTCTTTCTTTAAATGTTCACTGGAGCGTTTGTTCTCAGCAAACATTAGTGTTGGACGTGGTTCCCGCGGTCTGAGAGGATCTGATATTTAATAGGGAGTTTAGATGTTGTGTTGCCAGCGTGTTTATTTGTGTCACTGTGCTGTCGAAGCAGACTTAGTTTTGTGTTTAGAAGCAGCTGCCAGATCTCTGTTATTTTCTGCGGTGTGTTTGCTGGTTTTAGTGAAATCATCCCACAGTCTTTGGGTTTATGGAGCAGTCGCCTTTAATCACGTCTCATCATAAACAACAATATAACGTTAAAGACTGAAGGCATCTTTCATATTTCATAATTCTAGAGATGTCGACGCGTTTCATCTGTTTTTCCTGCTCGTTACGACTCTCATTTGGGTAATTATGAGGAGCTTCATTAGAGCTGCTTTTTATTTATGATGTTGTTTGTTGTTAGTTATGTGCATAAATCAGAAACTCATTAATTACACAAAGCCGACGGAGAGCAGAGAAACCCCAGGACGTCCCGCAAAGAGTTTGATCTTTATGCTTGTAAGATTTTCTCAAGCCCTTTTCTTGCTCTTTTCTTTGCGTGAAGGATTATTGTGTGAGTTTGTTATCCCATTTTACAGCTCCTCGGACGTCCATTCATTCTGTTTTCACGTACCATATTTAGAAAAGAAAACAATGAGTTTTTGGGTGCGAATGAGGCTGTACTTTAAATATCGATGTTATTTTCCAAATGTTCTCGACTTTCTGTGATATTTAGGACAACTTTATGTATATAGTGGCCATAAAGCTCCGTACTAGTACTATAAAGTGGTTAACTTGTGCACTAGTTAGTTATATGATGGTTTGTGCGAAGAATAATCAATAATTTTCCAATCTTTTCAAAGCCGATGCATGTAAGAACAAATTAAGTTTTCTTCGCTCCTGCGTCGCTTTTTACATAAAACATATGAAATATCATAGTGTGAAATAAACAATTACAATAAAACCTCTACGTTGCAAAAAATGATGTTCTTCCTCAGTATTTCTGTCTTGTTTTCCAGTACAAATATATCTTTAAATCCAGATACATTTACTGAAGAAGTAAAATGACTTCAGATATTAAGCCTTGTTTTCTGAAAAATTAGGTGAGTTTCTGCTTAAAACAAGAACAGATATCTGCCGATGTGGTCAGAAAAATAAACTTAATTCAAAGGGAAACAAGAGTATTTGTTATAACCCCACTGGCAGATATTTGTTCTTGTTTTAAGCATAAAGTCAATCAATTTTGACATTTTTTAATCAAAATTAAGTGAGTTTATAATCAAATCTAGATTAAAAAAATATCTGCCAATTTGGTCAGAAAAATAAACTTAATTCAAATAAAAAACAAATTATATTTTTCTGACCCCAATTGACATACATAATTGACATTTGTTTGTTTTGACAATTGACAACAAAAAAAATCTTATTTTGCTTCTCACGTAAATGTATCTTTATTATAGAATGTTTCGATATTTTACTGAAAAATAAGAAAAACATTTGTTTAGAATTTTTTTTTCTTATTGTGTATAAGATTTGATCAGAAAGCAACTAACGTTTCAATCTATTTATCAACTGTATACAGTGTCACTTTAGTATCATTGCTATACTATACTACTATATTTTGTGTTAATATTTTGAGTCAGAATATCTTTTAATATTTTCTGCTTTCATGTTAATTTTAGTTAAAGTTTTAGTAATTTTGTTGTGTGTTTTAGTCATTTTTATAAATTTTTGTTGTATAGATTTTTTATTTCAGTTTTAGTTATTTTAGTACATCCAGTTAAACTAAATGAAAATGAGAAACTAGCAGAAATAAGTATTTTTTTTATTTTGTGTCAGATTCACTTTTTTTTTCCAAGTAATGAAAATAAGTTTTCAGTTTTAGTTAACTAAAATAACTCTGACTGTATATAAACAGTAATGCATTAATCATGATTGTTTTTAATATTCATGAAGGCTAGATGTGTTTAATTGGAATGGATCCAATTAATTGAACGACTGCTCATCTTTCCCAACTTCCCACTGGCTATTCCAGCACAAAAGCTCTTGTCTTTCAGTCAAATTCCTGCAATTTTCAGCAAATTAATCTCTTTTTTTAGGCGTGAGCATCGAGTCTCCGTCAACAAGTCTTTAGAGCGTAATGCTCTTAGCAGGTCATTAAGCTTTTTGAGCGTGTAACGGCGAACACTGAGCGCTTCTGTGTCCGCTCTCTGATCACTGACACTTTAATAAAGTCGTTTTAAGTTCAGCCGACTGAATTTTGCACCTTTTCTGCCATCTCCATGGCTCCGGGGAAGCGAGGAGCATTCAGCGCCGTCCGCGAGCTTTTACATGCAAATGCATGCAGAGAAAGAGCTTTCAGTCACTCGGCTTTTCTCTCAATCGTCTCCGTCTGACAGCAGCGAACTAAAGGAGCTCTTAAAGCGTGAAAAACGCCTTGCATCTCCTGTCCATCTCTGGCTCTCTCTCTCTGTTGGGTCAGAAAGTTGCTCTTGATGTTTGCTCTTTAACTTTCCTCGCATTCCCGCCATATTCACTTCCTCTTCTGGGCAGCCAGATAAAGAGGCAATGCGAGAGGAGAACTATGTCGAATCGACCACAATCACATCATTTACAAGTGAACTCGCTCTGAAGGAAGGCGTTTCGTACGAGAGAGAGAGGTGAGGACGGGTCAGAGACAAGAGCATGATGGGAAAAGGACGGATGATTGGGAACAGACTGGGGAGAGAATGAGGGACTAAATATATGCTTCATTCTACAATAAACGCTTGCAGAGCAAAATTCCATAAATAAACATGAAACTTTAAATGCAATATTAATGGAAATGAATTTGATTTCAGATCAGACAATAAAAAAAAAAATCAGTATATGTCAACAGATTATTAAAAAATCTATTTTGTTGGTGAACTTAATTAAGTTGAATTTCATACAATTTGTATTATTATAGTAAATAAACATTTTTATTACCTAAATAAAGTAAATGTAAACTTTTATTTTATTTCAGCTAGTTTCCAAGGCAGCATTTCTTATTTTCATTTAGTTTATTACTAAAATAACTTAAAAAAATTAAAACATTACTGAGATTAAAATATCAATTAATAAAAAATAACATTTAAAAACAACAACAATTTATAAACATGACAAAAACAAACAACAAATTTACTAAAAAATTTTACTAAAATTAATATGAAAGCAGAAAACGATTTAAAAAATCCAAATAAAAATATTAATAATAATATACTATCTCAATGATATTAAATTAACACTGGTTCAAGTAATACAGAAATGTATATTACCCTGATTTATTGATCACATACATTTTTACAGTGCGTGTAACCATATTTATTTAAATGAAAAATATTCCGAACCCATTAGCAGATTCTTTGTTGTTTTATGCTAAACTCGCTTATTTTTTATACATTTTTCAGAAAACAAGACTTAATATCTTATGAAATTATAAGATATTATTTACTTATTAAATTCTTGATTTAAGAATGTTTAGATATTTGTACTGGAAAACGAGGCAGAAATAGTGAGGAATAAAATATATTTTTGCAGTGAATTATTCAAATTCCTCAAACGTTCTGATTATTTAGAGCTTTAAATGGCACTAAATTTCCCAGATTCAGACTTTTGGACGCACTGTATGTAGTGTGTGTGTGTGTGTATGTGTGTGTGTGTGTGTGTGTGTGTATAGACTGTGTGTGTGTGTGTGTGTGTGTGTATAGACTGTGTGTGTGTGTGTGTGTGTGTGTATAGACTGTGTGTGTGTGTGTGTGTGTGTGTATAGACTGTGTGTGTGTGTGTGTGTGTGTGTATGGAGGGGTGTTGTGTGTGATTGTGTGAATGGAGGGGGACACAAGAGGGTTCAAACAAAGGCGTTGAGCTGAACACAGGCCCCAGTGTGCTGCTGCATGTGTGTGTGTGTGTGTGTTTCTCTTGTAAAGCTTAAGTGCCACTTCCCCCCGGTCAGCGCTGAGAGTGTGTGAGTGTGTTTCTGTGTTTGCTCTCTGACTCCACCTCGACAGACTGATGCTTCAACACTTTATCTCTTTGCATCTGTAGATTTCAATTCTAATGCGTATCTTTAAAAGTTTTTTCTCAACTTCTGTAGCACTTACACACACCAAGTTTTACAGTTGTATTCCTCTCTATATTCTGAAGGTTTTTACTGAGGGGTTTGTTCGTATTTTATTCACACTGATTTATACAACATTGTATTATCAAAAACATTGTGTAATCCCTATCTTTAAAGGCTGTGAGTTTTTTCTCCACTAAAAACATTGTGGAAATCCCTATCTTTAAAGACTGTGAGTTTTTTCTCCACTTCAGCAGCACTTACAAACACCAAGTTTTACAGTTTTATTCCTCTCTATATTCTGAAGGTTTTTACTGAGGGGTTTGTTCATACTGTATATCATTCACATTTATTTATACAACATCTTATTCCTAGAAACTTGACAGTATTATTTTCTGATTTATGGAGTGATAAAAAGAGAAATTGAAAATCCTCTCTGGAAAAACCTTTAACTCTAATATGACAAAATCAAACAAGAGTTTTGAACTTGAAGTTTTCAGTTCTAAAAATGTATACAAATTAACATATTTGCATTAGTGTATTTAAACATAATTCATAAAACCTGTAATACAAAACAATTGTCTTAATGTACTAATTAATCAGCTGGGTTGAGTGTGATCATTTTTACTGCAATTTTTACCCTGTGCACCTGTATGTGTCTGGCCTTAAGCCAGTAAAAGTTAAAGCAATGATTGGTTTTTTAAAAATAATAATTACCACTTTTTTTTTTTTTTTGCACAACTTTGTGAATGTGAAATTTTTTTTTTAATAATAATTACCACTTTTCATTTTTTTGCACAACTTTGTGAATGTGAAATTGTTTGTTCAGATACTCCATTTGGACAAGTTTTGAACAAATGCATTAATATAGAAGTAAGGTCAACAAAATAACTTTTGCTAGACGCGTGTTTTTTCTTGTTCAGTTCTAACAAAATACATTGAATCTTCCTACTAAAAAAATCTTCAAGCTACTTTTTTTTAAAAGATTTGTTTAAAGAACTTTTTGCAAGTTTTTTACAGAACAAATGATCTGAGCTGCTCTCCACATTCATTTACAGCTCTAGACTTTTACTGTAACTACTGACTCATTTGTGTGTTTTAATTTCTCCAAGGGAGTTTAAGGAGAAACATCTGGTTTCGTATTTATAATTTTGACACTCCGTCGTCGTAACCCCACTAGACCTCACGGGACGCTTCTTGACCTCTGAACTCCCAGGGGTCAGAGCAGGAAGCCTCCCTGACCTCTGACCTCTGAGCGAGAGCAGGCCGAGTCCTTGCGGTGAATAAGTTATGGCTTTAACTTCAGCAGCGTGTGTGTGGAGGCATGTGACTGTAAATCGCTGTGAGGGCGTCTGATCTCCGCCGGGGCACCAGGGAATCTGTGGGACAAACGCTGCGCTCGTATCAGGGACGGACCTGCGCTGGAATGTGCTGATCCGACCAAGAATCAATCACATTAACACCAGCAGAAACGGGTCAGACGTCCTGAGAGAGCCAGACCGTTCCCAGGAGGAGGATTCATTTCATTTGCACACATACGTTCAGAGATATGTAAGTGTAGGGCTGAAAAATATATCTCAACATTTATGTATTTGCCCCAGGGTTATTAGAGTTAACTAAAACTAAAATCATTCAAAAAAAAAAACATTTTCATTACTTTAAATAAAATAAACGTTAACTGAAATTAAATCTAATATAAAAAAAATGTTTTATTTCAGCTAGTCAAGGCAACATTTCACATTTTCATTCAGTCTAAGTTGATGTACTATCTATATAAATAACTAAAACTTAAATAAATATTATTATTAAAAACTAAAAAAGGCGTTCAAAAACTAATAAAAATTATGAAAATGCAACAAAATTTTGACTAAAATTCAAATGAAATCCAAAAAATATTTAAAAAACACTAATTAAAATTGATAAGACCGATGATAGCATCTCATTTATACTGAAATGACACTCTAAAATGACTTCAGAGGATGTTTATATGAACCTTGATTTCCACTAAACAGGCAAATTGAAAACATTTTAATTTTATTTATTCAGATTTCGAATCATTGTATGAAACAGAATTCATTGGAAACAACCGTTTGAACTGATTCACTCATTTGCAGCAATTTAGTCAAAACTGTCAAATACACAAAAAAAGTCAAATTTGCAATCTTATTTGTAATAACAAAGCTGAAATAAGGTTAAAAATATATATATATATATATTATGATGTACATTGTTATCATGAAATATGATTTTGATCATATCACGCACCCCTATAGAAATGAATCTAACTCATCAACTTTAGCAGCATTTTTGCTTGTGATGTGTAAATCCTGTATGTTTTATGTTCTTATGCTCACAAATTTCAAAACAAAGAAGCATTACAAAATTAGTCGACTATTAGCATGCAATCAGAGCAAAATTGTAGGCCAGATAAAAAGTGCATGTTCGCAGTATTGTTTAACTGAGTATGCAGTACATCTCCCTACCGTCATAAAGATGACAGAGAAGGTTAAACTAAACGCCTGCAAGCACCATAAATTCATCCAGCGATGGAATGAATTCAGTTTTAAGATTTGCTGTAAATTGTTTCATGTTGCACAAGCACTACAAGTAAAAAACTCACACAACTTAACACAAGTCAAAGCAGCCGCTGAGATTCTGCTCACCTCATCAACTCTATTGTGTGTGTGTGTGTGTGTGTGTCTTGAAGAATAAGGGAAGAGGAAACAAAGGAGGAGGGAACAATGTGAAATGATTCCTCTTGGATGGACGAGTCTTTCACAGCGTTTGGCTTTTAGAGAGCGAGTCTGATCCAGACGTGAACTATCACTTACACAAACCGAAATAAGACGAAACAAGACATGAATATGGAAGTGTTCCTATAAACAGGGTTCAGTTATCAGACCTTTCGTACGCTGTTAGTCACGTGGCAGCAGCTGCATGTATGATTAATGGCATCCAAAATAAAAGTTTTTGTGTAAATAATATATGTGTGTGTGTGTACTGTACACATTTATTATGTATATAATAAATACAAACGGTGCACATTTATTATGTATATAATAAATACNAATCGTTTGACAGCACTATTGTTTTCGAGTACAACTATCTAAACATTCTTAAATCAATAATTTTTTTTTAGATGCACAATGGCATATTATATTAATTTTGCTTTCTGAGAAATGTATCAAAATTAAATGAGTTTGTGTTCTTGAGGGAAAACAAGATTGGATATTTTTTCTTGTTTTAAGCATAAACTCACTCAATTTTGATGCATTTTTCAGAAAATAAGACTTATCTTGTCATTTTGCATTTCAAGTAAATGCATCTTCATTGAAAATGTTTAGATATTTTCACTGTAAAACAAGTCAACAATTTTTTTGCAGTGTAAATAAAAAATAAACATCTAGAATATCCATGCGCTGCAAAAATAAAAGTTATTTTTCAGTGTGTTTGTCTTGTTTTCCAGTACAAACATCCTTAAATCAAGATGCATTTCCTGTAGATGCAAAATGACCGAAGATATTAAGTCTTGTTTTCTGAGAAATGTATTCAAAATGAAGTGAGTTGAAAACAAGAAGAAATATCTGCCACTGGGGTCAGAAAAATACACTTAATTTAAAAACAAGTCGATTTTTCTTATATGTGTCCTGTCTGCTGTCTGTGACGTCACATGACATTTACGGCGCAGCTGATTGGCTGAAACCCTGCAGTAAAGCGGATGAGCAGCGGTGTATTTCTAGGTGACTGTATTACATCATTCTGAAAGGATTCGTTTCCTCTGGGAAACGTCAAGAGAGCAGCAGAAGAAAGACAGATTCGGGGCCTTTCAGCATGCATTAGTGTTCGATTTTGCGCAGAAGCTATAAGTGCTGGTTGTGTGTAAGAGTTTTGTGCATTCGCTTGGACTCAGAGCGTAAACACACGACGTCTTTGAGAAGATCTCATTCCTGCCAGATCCTAAACTGATGGAAACCACACGCAGCTGAGATGACGTCAGGGTTTATACGACTGTATCTGTGCTGTTGATCTGCTGGAGATCCTTGCTCTTTTATCAGATCTGATCCTGGTCCATTATAAACAGATCAGTGTTTTACTGTAGTACAAGTGCGGTAAATTGGACACAGTACGGCTGAAGCACTGAAAACCTCTCTGTTTACTGTATTACAGATGTGAAATCGGCCCTCAAAGATATTTAGACAAGCGTTGTGTATTAAAAAGACAGTGCAAGTTAACTTTCAACACAAAACCTTAGACAAAAAGTTTGAAATAAGCTGTAAGAAATGATGTTCTTCCTCAGTATTTTTCTCTTGTTTTCCAGTACAACTACCAAAAGATTCTTAAAGCAAGATGCATTTACTGGAGAAGCATTAAGTGAGAAAATGAAGTGAGTTTATGAATAAATCAAGAACAAATGTCTGTCGGTGGTGTCACAAAGATAAACTTCATTCAAAGGGAAAACAAGATTATTTTCTGACCCCACTGACAGATATTTGTTCTTGTCTTAAGCACAAATTCAATTCATTTTTATACATTTTTCAGAAAAAACTATCTTGTCATTTTGCTTCTCCAGTAAATGTATCTTGATTGAGTAATGTTTGGATATTTGTAATGAAAAAACAAGACAGAAATACTGAGGAAAAACATCATTTTTTGCAGTTTAGTTTGGCTTGAAATGCACTGCAAAAAAAAAAAAAAAAAAGTGAATATTGAGATGATTAAATGCATGTATTTGCCCTAAAGTGCGTGTCGTTGCATGTCATTAGTCGACTAATTTTGTGATCCTTCTTTATTTAACGACTTATAAGTTTAGCAGAGTCATAAATTCATCCGGCGGTGGAATGAACTCAGTTTTAAGGTGAATTGTTTCATGTTGCACAAGCATTAGTAAGACACGCAGGATGGAAACTGAGATTTAAGAAGATGATTATCAGTGAATACTGACAATCAGACTGAATTAAGTGTTCTACAAGTATACTTTACTGAAATAGCTGCACTGCAGTGTTCTTCTTAAAGGCACAGTGCATCTAAAAATGAAAACTACTCTCCCTCGCATCATTCCAAACCTCCATGACTCTGTCTTCTGTGAAACACAAAAGAAGATATTTTGAAGAACGCTGAGGTTTAAACAACAATGGACCCCGTTGACTTTAATTGTACATTATGGACAAAAAACACTGAAATATTTCTCAGAATATCATCTGTGTCATCAGGGTTGAAGCAACATGAGGGAGACTATTTAAATTTTTTGCTGAACTGTCCCTTTAAGAAGCAGTAGAAAACACTTTGGTCTGATTGTCATTTGTGGGCGAACTATCACCTTAAGAGTGCTTTTAACTGCAGTGTGAGGTTTTTATCGTGCACATTTAATCTGCACATTTTCCTGCATAGATTCAACCCACAATCATGTCTTCAACATTATTTTTTTGTCAAAATATTTGACGTTTTTATTTAAAGGAACGAAAGGGAATACAGGAAGTGAAAAAGAAAAATAGTTGTAGAAGACTAAAAATGTATTGTTAAGTAATGCATTTGAACAATTTGCAAATTGTTTTTTATTAAAAATATAAAATAAAATCATGCAGTCACTTTTTTTTTATTGTGTGCCTAATATGTTGAAAATGGCTTTTTAAATGTCTCGTTACATTAAATTATATAAGCTATTTTTGGATAATGACACCAACTTTGCAATTTTTGCAGTTACTGAAGTGAATTAAATCAACATTGAACTGAACTGATTGAAGCTGCTTTGAAACGATCTGTGCTTTATACAGCGCTGTAGAAATAAATGACTGGATTTCATCTCAGAACAGTGTCCGTATCTGATGATTGCAGTAAAACTGGACATCAGTGAGACCTCTGAGAGAGACAGACGCTCTTTTATGAGGTGCGCTTCGTCTCCGGTGGTCCCTGAGAGCCCATTATACCAGCCTTTAGAAGAGACAACAGTAATTACAGCTTACTGTCCTGAGAAAGAGCACCGGGGTTAATAACACACACACACACACACGCACACACACACACACACACACACACACACACACACACACACACACACACACACACACACA
>JADLZM010012802.1:474793-493304 GCA_018148995.1 Sinocyclocheilus maitianheensis | reverse complement strand
GTGTGTGTGTGTGTGTGTGTGTGTGTGTGTGTGTGTGTGTGTGAGAGAGTGTGTGTGTGTGTTTTATTTATGCTACATTTTTTATACATTTTATTTTTTATAAAAAATAAGAATTTTGATTTGTGCATGAAAACATTCATACACGGATTTCTTGCACAAATGTGTGCATATGCAAAGTCAATATGTATTAAATGAGACACAATGTTTTTTTTTACTTAGCAATCAAAATCTACGTTTTACTTTCATAATCTTTAGTTGGCATGAAATGATTTTCGATTTCTGCTGACAGCCCCTGAGTCATGCAAATTAGCTCATAATCTTAACCAATAATCCTACAAATATTTAGTCTTTTTTTAATAAACTCATATTCAGATCTGACTCTATTCTGATCTGTAATGCTCACTTTGAACTATTTACATGTATGCATTTGGCAGTTTACTTTGCATTGAATGCATGATCTACTGTTTGAACGCCTTGCATTTTCCTGTTTCAAGTCTAAAATACATCATTTTATGGAAGTAAAATGTGTTTTGAGCATGCTGCATGTTGACGGTCTATAGATGTGTGGATGGTAAAGCGGATGTGAGCGTCAGATCCGGAGATTCTCTCTGGTTTGGTGCCAGACTGTAATGCGACTCGAGTGTGTTTTACTCGCGCTGTTCTCTGCTTTACTGCAGCGCTGGAGTGAGTTTCGTGCCACTGACCAGACTGATTCAAAACATTAATAATCAGGGCACAGATGATCGACGCCCCGCTGGAAGTGACCGTAACAAAGTGGAGCTTTATCAGTGGAGACTGATGACGAGGTGTGATACTGACAGAGACGTGCTGCCATCTCTCTGGAAATACAGCCATTTAGAAAGTGTTTGCTTTATGCTTTATTAGCCCAACACTCGGATCACATGCTGCTATTTGTGTTCGGTATTTCAGAAATCAGCTATTTTCCTCTTTCCTCGTCTCTTGCTCTCCTGTAGGAAGGCAGAATCAGAGACAGAGTCGCTTTAACATCTCAGATGTTTCTGCTAGACAGCAGTGAGCAAATGGAGAACTCGCTTGTTAGAAGAGATCTCAAACATGTCTCAAAGACAAAACACATCATAGCTGCACGATTAATCAGAATAAAACCAGAATCCTGATACAGCTTAGTGTGATTACCCAATTAACAAAGGCTGCCACTTATTAACAAAACAGAAGCTTTGAGGACTCACGCTTTTCTGTCAACATAAACGTTTGATTGTTTAACGTTTACAAAATGAAGAAATTAAAACCGCCATTAGTATTAATATTGTAACTTTACAGTTGTAAAAATACAATGAATTACTGGAGGATTATTATGGCGTTCCCTGAGCTTTGAGAGCAGCGTGTGAGCAGTGAGCGTCTCCGTCTCTCTCTCTCTGATGTATAACGGGTGATTCTTCATTGCTCTGAGTCTCTGTTCAAACCCTCGTCTGCTGTCTACACGAGCAGCTGCCTACTGAGGGAGCGTCCCAAACCTGTCTGGATCACACTTCGCTCAGAGAATCTCTAAGACACAATCAGCTGCGTTAAGACAATGAAGAGACAGTCATGAGATTGTAGTGATTGTTCTGATCCAGTGTAGTCGAGTACTGGCCAGCGTCACAAAACGAGCAGAAGGAAAGCAGAGGGTAAAATCATGCGTTTGAGACGGGAGTTCGAGCACCGCTGCCAAACACAACAGCAGAGGAAGGTTCAGCATAAACAATCCTTCCCTTTTTTCCTCCAACACTCTTTTCTTTCTTTTCCTGCTTCATTCTGCGTTCTTTTCGTGCTCGGTTGAACCCAACAACAACAAAAACACACACACACAGCGATGAGTTTTACTGCCATATTTTGTGTTGGAAATCCTCAGTCTTGCTGTTTATGACCCCGATCGCAATCATGCATGAACAAAAATAGCCATTGTTGTACTTGTGCAATGATATGCATGTAAATACTACAGTACACTGCAAAAAAATCTTGTTCTTCCTCAGTATTTCTGTCTTGTTTTCCAGTACAAATTTCTGAACATACTTAAATCAACATAGATTTACTGGAGAAGCAGAATGACTGAAGATATAGTGAGTTTTTGCTTATAACGAACAAATATCTGCTAGTGGAGTCAGTAAAATAAACTTAATTCAATGCAAAAGATAATTTTTCTGACCCCATTGGCAGCTATTTTTCATATTTTAAGCCTAAACAAAAAGTGGTCTGACTTAGAGTTACTCAAACTCAAGTAGAAATGAGACACATGCAGTGAAATCTGTGTTTGGATTGAGCTGTAGGTTTAGTGAAAGCTGCAGTTAGCCGTGATTATTACCTGTGTGTGTGTGTGTGTGTGTGTGTGTGTGTGTGTGTGTGTAATTGTTGGTTATTCACTTGTGTTAATTTTCTCGTTGTCATGGCAACAGGTCATTGAGAAACACACAAGCCCTCTCTCACACACACACACACATACAAACAAACAAACTCACAAACAAACACACACACACACACACACACACACAGCCTCTTTGTTGGGAAACACAGACTAATGTCGCAGGAAGTGTGAGTTTAAAGCCTCTTTCCCACCGTCAGACGTCTGAAACACTGCACAGATTTATATTAATGAAGAATCAGAGCGTACGCTTATTTTTTACACTCATTGTGTTAAAAAAAACACACTGCTTGTTTGTAATTCAGAATAAAGACATTAAATCTTAAGTGAAGTAAATATTAAACATATTTAATCAAAATGTAGTCATGTCATTTATGTACAGGTATGTTTAGATTTATGCATTTCTTTGAAAATGTATTAGTTTTAATTACAAAAATGCATGTCTAATTCAAAATTCATGCTTAAATTTTAGAAGTGGACATTAAAAATAGTTAATCAAAGAGCATTTAGGTATAGGTATGTTTAAATGTGTGCATTTCGTAGGTAAGTAAATCAATCAATCAATCAATAAATGCATGCACGTGTCTAATTCAGAATTCAGGTTTAAATATAATTATTAAAAAATATGTATGCATTTATGCACAGGTATGTATAAATATATCCATATCTATGAAAAAATGCAAAATAAAATTATTTTAAAGTGACATAATTACAAAAAATATAAAAAATTAAGTCACATAAATAAATCACAAATGTGAGTGCATCATGCACTCATATTGAATTTAATTGTGTTTTCAGCAAGAGATTTTTCTTCATTAGAAACTAAACCAGCGTCACTCAGGAGTCTCTGAGCTGCCGTCTGATGCAGAGAAACTCAAAGAAAGACGTCAAAGTCACATTACAGGTCAAATAACCAATGACAGCACTGCACTGAGGTCAGGTCACGACCCGGGGTCACGAGCGCTTCCAGACCGTCACCTCTGACACGACAAATCACCGGCTTCTGACCTCCTGACTGACCCCACATCCAGAGAGAGAGAGGGAGAGAGAGAGACATGCACAGAGAGAGAGAGAGAGAGAGAGGCGGGTTTTTATGGCTTACTCTCTGAAAGAGGTTCACACATTGTTCTCTCATTCACTTTCACTGAAGCAAACGTGAGAAAGACGGGAAGAAACTCACATCTATGGCTTACTAATGATCTTCTGAAGAGTTCAGATGATGCAGACACAATGAGAACAAAACGTCTCTGTCTGAACTCACTTTGAGTTCTGACCCGGTCACAGGAGGAAGACACGCCACACATTTGATTTGACATAAGTTTTAAGTTATCAAAACATCGATAAGAAATGTTTTTAATCAGAAAGATGTACTATAAAGTTATTTTAAATGTCTGCTTAAATTTTACACTGATATTTTTCTGTGATTCTGTGAATTCAGTAATTTTATTACACTGAACAAAATTATAAACGCAACACTTTTGTTGTGGCCTTTTATTGTGGCCAGCCTAAGGCACACCTGTGAGGTGGATGGATTATCTCGGCAAAGGAGAAGTGCTCACTAACACAGATTTAGACAGATTTGTGAACAATATTTGAGAGAAATAGGCCTTTTGCGTACATAGAAAAAGTCTTAGATCTTTGAGTTCAGCTCATGAAAAATGGGGGCAAAAACAAAAGTGTTGTGTTTATAATTTTGTTTATAATTTTGTTCAGTGTACATCAAGTTAAACTAAATGAAAATAAGAAATGTTGGTAACTGTTTTTAAAAAAGTTTTTAGTTTTTAATTTGATATTAATGTTTATTTTATTTTGAGTAATGATTTTTTATTATTTTAGTTTTAGTTCATAAGAACATCTCGGTTACGTATGTAACCCTCGTTCCCTGAAGGAGTGAACGGAGATGTCACGTCGGATGACCGACGAATTGGGATCTCGCTTAGAGGGACCAATCTACTTCGAGTGTAAACTAAACGAGCCAATGCACATTGGCATGTGATTATTGCATCCAGCTGCCGCTGATCACAGCGTGAGTATAAGTAGGCAGCCGGTGCAGCGCATATTCAGGTTTTCGCTTCGGAGCCGAGCCGGTGACCCGGCCGCTCAGCGGTGGTACAGGAGCTGTGGCGACGGGACGTGACGTCTCCGTTCCCTCCTTCAGGGAACGAGGGTTACATACGTAACCGAGACATTCCCTTTCAGTCGGTCACTCTCGACATCACGTCGGATGACTGACGAATTGGGATCCCTACCAAAGGGCCACAGATACTGCCCCTTCCAGTGTCCCGTGGAAGCCTCCTGCACCCCTTCTTTTTGGTGTAGGCCAGGGCTTACCACAAGAGGACCAGCTACTGCTGCTATGGCACTACCCACCCAGTAAGCTTCTCCACAGGCCGTATAAGCATCACCGGACAGGCCAGACGAGTACCTAACGAGATTTTTGGAAACCAGAATCCAGCCGGCCCTACTCCGGGGAAGGGAGAGTTGCACCCCTCTCTCTCTGGGTCGCCTGTCCCGAGGCCTCTTGCTCTTCCACTCACCGCCAGGTTGACGGGGACCTGGAAGGGGCAGGGCGGCCTGCCTACACCCAGCTCCACGGCTCCACTTGCTTGAGGCTGCAGCGGATGCGACACGGGAGCGGGGGTGGACCAAGGGGGCCGCCCTCAACGACGAGCAGGCTGGGGCGCTGCGGCCGGCGGACTTTGTCCTTTAGCCTGAAGAACCTGCAGTAACGCCATAGTGTGTAAGGCGTAGGCAGCTTCTCCACAGGCCATATAAGCATCGCCGGACAGGCCAGACGAGTACCTACAGACCCGGGAGGGGAGGCATGGATCGCCCTGCCGGATGGAGGTGGTATTAGGACACAACTGCATCGCAACCGACTGCTCCACCGGGGGGACCCCCTAGCTGCACCACCGTCGAGAGTGGTGAGGAAGGAGGAGTTAGCAGGTCGGTTTCCGGCAGAAAAAGGTGCTATCCACAACCTGGTAAGACCCTCATGCACCTCTGGAAAGAATGGCACCGGGGCAGGGCGCTGAGAACCAGCGCGGACCACCCCGACGAACCAATCGTCCAACCTTGAGGGCTCGGAACACGGTGGAGGTCTCCACTCGAGCCCTACCCTCACGGCGGCCCGGGAAAGCATAGCCGTTATTTTCAGATCCGATTCAGGCATTGCTACAGTCCCGGAGGACAGCAGCGCAGCCGAATCTTCCTCTCCAGAAAGCTCCGGCTCACCTTCCGATGCAGCGATCGACATCCGGTCGTCGGGAGGAGCACCAAAGGATACTGCTGGTACGCTCCTTGTAGAGGGCCCAGCACGTTCCATTGGCAGCTCAGATAGATAGATAGATCTTCTGGCAAATCGTCAGTCTTTGCTCTTGTAATGAATGAAGGATTCCACTTAAACTCCGCCCCTTCATCGGCCTCCCCTTTTGAGAGCCACGCCCCCATTTCCTCAACATCCAATCAACAGAACCAAGTCCCGCCCTACATCTTTTCTTTACTGATACTAAAGAATCTAGTGTAGCAGCACTAGAGACGACATGAAACAGCGTCTGCAACACATTTTACTTCAGAAATGTGATGAATTTCTGAATGAAACGATATTTAATGAGACAAAAGGAAGGGAAGGGCTGAACATTATCCATGAGGAATCAATTAGATGGGAAACGTGCATTTGCTAAAACAATGACTGCATAGTTATTAAACCCTGAACTGAAGTGATTTCTGACCTCGCTGACTTCAGCCAGGAACGAAAGCTGTTTCAGAGGAGCAGCAATCTGATGAAAGATCATCATTTTTATCATATATAGATATTATCTTACTTTAATGTGCACTGAGGAATCGTTCACACACTCTTCCTCATACACACACACACACAGACTCTCGTGTGAAACAGTGTGTGTGTGTGTGTGTGAGAGAGAGAGAGAGAGAGAGAGAGAGAGAGAGAGAGAGAGAGAGAGAGAGAGAGAGAGAGAGAGAGAGAGAGAGAGAGAGAGAGAGAGAGAGAGAGAGAGAGAGAGAGAGAGAGAGAGAGAGAGAGAGAGAGAGAGAGAGAGAGAGAGAGAGAGAGAGAGAGAGAGAGAGAGAGAGAGAGAGAGAGAGAGAGAGAGAGAGAGAGAGAGAGAGAGAGAGAGAGAGAGAGAGAGAGAGAGAGAGAGAGAGAGAGAGAGAGAGAGAGAGAGAGAGAGAGAGAGAGAGAGAGAGAGAGAGAGAGAGAGAGAGAGAGAGAGAGAGAGAGAGAGAGAGAGAGAGAGAGAGAGAGAGAGAGAGAGTGTGTGTGTGTGTGTGTGTTTGTTTCCTGTTGACCAGCAGCTGAAGGTGAGACACAGTGAGTTTCTGGATGTAATGGAGGAATGTAGTTATTGAATTATCAAGTGTTTTCTTTGCTAAACTGAAGGCCATGAAACACTCGTCTTAATGAAGATTAACGACTCCATTCTGACGAGAAACAGACGAGCCTCATTGTCTAAAGTTAATGAAAGAAGCGTCGCTCTCTTTCGCTGCTTTCGGTCTCACTCGTCCCTCCTATCCCTCTCTCTCTGTTTTCCATGAATGGTCTCAGTGAGGGGGAAACTGTCTGTTTGGCAGAGCTTCGTTGAGAGTCGCTCATGTTAAACGCATCAACATTTATCTCTGTTCATTTTCCACGTCTGAGACTGAACCCAGATCAGCTTCAGCGCCGCTCGACGACACAAACCCAGAGACCGAGTGGAATTTCATGCTTTGAGTCGAGCGTTAACCCCTCGAGTGCTTCAGATGCTCTTAAAAACTGCTTTTACTGCTGTAATGTGATGTTTGACTGAGTGAAGTGCAGGATGGGAGTTGATTTTCTCCATCAGTAACTGATTAGATGCTCAAAAGTGCGTTTGTTGAATTGTGTGTCTCTGAGACGGTTAAACGTTGAGGCGGATTTAGAAAACTAGCTACTGTTTGATTAAACACCAACCACTGGGATGATTGTTTATTAACCCTATAAAGCTACTGGATTATATCCGATACACAGAAGGCCTCCAAATGATCAAACTCTGCTGTTTCTCACTCAATCTCCTCATGTCTTCTGTCGTCTGATTGATAGTCTAGAGTGTTTTATCCAGTCAAAGCTCTTTTAGTGTAATTGTACAAACGTCCAGCTTCAGCTCGAGCTTCTCGTGTCAAATCTCGACTGATTTTGATCAAGTAAGCGTCAGAATAACGTCAGTAATATCTCCAGATGAACACTTACTGCACTGAAGCAGCTCAGCTTTACTTGATTCTCCATCAATCATGTTTTAGAGTCTCAAATCTGATCCTCAGGATCTTTTGAGGAGCGTTTGTTTCCAGAAGCTTTACTTTCACTGTTCCTCAGCGGAGGAATGATCTTCACAAGCCTCCAGAACATCTCACATCTTCTGAGGAGCCTTTATTTCTTCAGCTCTCAATCACTGCATTATATGTTTGGAGCATTTCAATCTCATCTTATTATTACTAGAGCATCCACTGATATTTAGATCACTTTATGTCAGTATCTGCTGCACTGTTATAAAAAGCCTGATGCATCAAGTATAAAACACATATGCAAACTTTTATAGATTTTGTCTAAAGGCTCAATAAACCTAAAAATTGATTATTACATATTGCGAGTTTCTCTTTCACTGGTTTCTGTGTTTCTGTGTTCATCTGAATCTGTTTTGTTTCAGCAGGTCATTATTGTAAATGTTCGTAACGCTTCACATGATTTGAGACAAAACCACATGAAAACATGCAACTGTACCTGTGTGTCTGAGAAACATCAGAACAACCAACACAAAGCTTGTTTGATGGAGTTTGACGGACAGGAAGGTAATCGGATGTAAATCAGAGGAATTGGATTTCTGAACATTGTCTGTCAGAGTATGTTGAAGCAGAGATTACCCTCTGAATCTGAACTCTTTGATTTTCTCTCAAAGACGCCAAACGCTCACGTCTGCCAAAGTCTGTCTTGTATATTGGCTCTTGTTCCGGAGCGTTTAATTTTCTCGCGCAGTAAACCCGTTCTGCTGTCGGTGAAGTCATTTCATTTGCGCGCAGCACCTCGCTGATGATGAGGTGTGAGAACGTATGCGTTTTAGCTCCAATTCGTGTTCTTCTCATCAAACGCGTGACCCCTGACCTCACGCCGTGACATCATCAGCAATGACATCATGTCCAATCAGAGCGCGCGTCTCCTGGATGACCTCTGAACTGCTCTGCTTCACTCATTAACACCGCAAACAAACTCTGATTTGAGTTTTCAGCATGCTAAAACATTCACACTGCAGCTGATTGTGACAAATTTATTCAAATTAAGTTTTTCATTCAAATTTAAAGTCAATTAAAAAAATACATCAAAATAAATAAGCTGATGAAAAGCTATCAATTAATATTGAATTAAATGTGAATAAAAATATGAATATACATATTTATTCAAATATAATATTGAATTATATAATACTATTTAATTGTATCATTTGTAATGTAATAATAATAGGCCTAATTATTATTAAAAAGATATGTTTTGATGGCTATGAGGAGCATCTAGTTTATTTTGGATTTAAGCGTAAATCATAAAAATTGTTTGCAGGGTGAATATTGCCAGACAGAAGTAGAATTATTGTCGAACTGAAGGATCAATTAAAGCTATTGTGGTCAAAACAAACAGCTTGACTAGATTTCTGAAGTGAGGTGAACTCAAACTCACCTTTCGATCTGTAACTTCAGCCAAATACTACAACACACGCGAGAGACGGCTGTTTAATAATAGAGTCAAACAACCTGGAACTGAGACGCAGAGCACCGAAACTCAATCTCTGTGTGTGTGTGTGTGTGTGTGTGTGTGTGTGTGTGATGTCTTTCACCTGTGTGAATTCTCATTAGACACACAGGTTTTTCCTGCTCTTCACTGTTTTTGAGCGGCCTGTGCTCTGATATGACTCTCTCAGGGGATTGTGGGTGAAGTAATCTCAGATCAGCGGTGCAATTATTCCTCGTCCCTCGTGAAGATGCGCTGGGGTTATTTACACTTCAGAGCGAACGAGTGCAGTGTAAATATTCATGTGTGTTGACTTTAGCGCGTCCCGTGTGCGAGGAGGACGCTGCGCGGACACATATTTCTTCTGCTGTTGCGTTATTCTTGGCAGCCGAACGACGCGGATCACGCTGCTGAGAAAACAATCCGCTTTTCACCTCTGAATGGAGGTCAGAGTCGCTCCGGCCAGAGAACGCTCTGCTGACGTTATGAAAACGTTATTTCTGAACATTCAAAACATACAGCATTTACAGTTTTTTTTCAACTGCTTTCTCAAATTTTCAAAATTGTGCCTCTTTTTTTCAAAACTTCACACACAGATCCAAGAATTACACACAAGATGCAAAATGCCTCGCATCTCTTGCAAAATGAAGCGCTTCATTCAAAATATCACAAACATATCTCAAAAGCAAACATTTGCAAACACCTTTGCCATAATATTAATTCCTGTTAGATTTGTGTGTGTTACAGAGAGAATCGTGTGTTGTGTTTTACAAAAAGTGTTTTATGAAGTTGAAAACTGAGTCAAAGGCTGAGAATAGTGTATGGTTCTGCAGATTTGGTGTGTGCTTCTGCTGTTTGAGTGCCAGCTTTCAGAAACTGTGTGACAAGTGAAGATTTTGTGTGTAAGCAGTCGAGAAAAACTGTAAATGTATAAAAACATTTCTTGGTTATGTGAACTTTAGAGAAAACATTAAAGGGGTCATATGATGCTGCTAAAAAGAACATTATTTTGTGTATGTGGTGTAATGAAATGTGTTTATGCGGTTTAAGGTTCAAAAAACACATTATTTTCCACATACTGTACATTATTGTTTCTCCTCTATGCCCCGCCTTTCTGAAACGCATCGATTTTTACAAAGCTCATCGTTCTGAAAAGCGGGGTGTGCTGTGATTGGCCAGCTATCCAGTGCGTTGTGATTGGCCGAATACCTCAAGCGTGTGACGGAAATGTTACGCTCCTCACCATACTGTGATGCCCTGTCCGGCCGGAGCGACGAGACAAAAACATTAAAACCCATTATAAACGAGGCATTTGTAGCATCCAGTGGGGACATAATTACTGATTATAATGACTTATACTGTCTTTTTACGCGTTGCATTGCATCGCGCCGCGTAAACATAAAACCATGTCTGCATTTGTGATCAGAGAAATGACAAACAACAAGTGCTGCTCTACACTGCTCAAAACTCACGTTTGAATCATCAGTGGCAAATTCTTTAAGTACAAAAAACATACATCTGTGAGTCAGAACAGCCGGCATTGTAGTCTCCTCTCCCAGGATCAGGAAACAGTCCTCCATAAAATGTGCTGCACACATCTGAATATTTGGGTTGAAGTGTTCTGGAACAGTGTTGTAAATACAAATTAACCACTGATTTCTAGTCGTGTCCTCTTTTGGAAGACCAAACAAAGTAGTTTTGCTTTCGCACCGAGGAACACAGAGCATTCACGACATGACGGCGACGGCGGCAACAACAATACTACAGCGAGAATAAAAGTTACGCCTTCTTTCTTTGCTGAACATTTGGGCGGCGTTATGCAAATCTTCCCACATAGTGATGTAGACATGTGGGGGCGTGTTAGAACGGGCCGTTTTAGGGGGGTGTGGCTGACTCTTAACTTTTATAAAGAATATCTCTTGGGATTTGAGACTTTAGTCTTTGCAACTTTACAGATCTTCTTTATGCACCAAGAGCTTGTAACACTCCAAAGAGAAAGGAACAATTTTAATTGCATCATATGACACCTTTAAGGGAACTAAACACATCCATGCAGTGTGGCCATCTTCTGTTCTTAAAACAAAAGACAAGCAGGAACCCAGAGAGTCCAGAACAATGATTCACGCTCTTCTGTGTGTTTCCTGTGTGTGTGTGTGTGGGTGTGGGTGTGTGTGTGTGTGTGTGTGCGTGTGAGTGAGCGTGTGAGAGTGTGTGAGAGTGTGAGTGAGTGTGTGTGTGAGTGTGTGTGCGTGTGAATGTGTGTGTGCGTGTGAGAGGGTGTGTAAGAGAGTGTGAGAGCGTGTGTGTGTGCGTGTGAGAGCGTCTGTGTGTGCGTGTGAGTGAGTGTGCGCGTGTGAGAGAGTGTGTATGAGTGTGTGAGAGTGTGAGTGAGTGTGTGTGTGAGTGTGTGTGCGTGTGAATGTGTGTGTGCGTGTGAGAGGGTGTGTAAGAGAGTGTGAGAGCGTGTGTGTGTGCGTGTGAGAGCGTCTGTGTGTGCGTGTGAGTGAGTGTGCGCGTGTGAGAGAGTGTGTATGAGTGTGTGAGAGTGTGAGTGAGTGTGTGTGTGAGTGTGTGTGCGTGTGAATGTGTGTGTGCGTGTGAGAGGGTGTGTAAGAGAGTGTGAGAGCGTGTGTGTGTGCGTGTGAGAGCGTCTGTGTGTGCGTGTGAGTGAGTGTGCGCGTGTGAGAGAGTGTGTATGAGTGTGTGAGAGTGTGAGTGAGTGTGTGTGTGAGTGTGTGTGCGTGTGAATGTGTGTGTGCGTGTGAGAGGGTGTGTAAGAGAGTGTGAGAGCGTGTGTGTGTGCGTGTGAGAGCGTCTGTGTGTGCGTGTGAGTGAGTGTGCGCGTGTGAGAGAGTGTGTATGAGTGTGTGAGAGTGTGAGTGAGTGTGTGTGTGAGTGTGTGTGCGTGTGAATGTGTGTGTGCGTGTGAGAGGGTGTGTAAGAGAGTGTGAGAGCGTGTGTGTGTGCGTGTGAGAGCGTCTGTGTGTGCGTGTGAGTGAGTGTGCGCGTGTGAGAGAGTGTGTATGAGTGTGTGAGAGTGTGAGTGAGTGTGTGTGTGAGTGTGTGTGCGTGTGAATGTGTGTGTGCGTGTGAGAGGGTGTGTAAGAGAGTGTGAGAGCGTGTGTGTGTGCGTGTGAGAGCGTCTGTGTGTGCGTGTGAGTGAGTGTGCGCGTGTGAGAGAGTGTGTATGAGTGTGTGAGAGTGTGAGTGAGTGTGTGTGTGAGTGTGTGTGCGTGTGAATGTGTGTGTGCGTGTGAGAGGGTGTGTAAGAGAGTGTGAGAGCGTGTGTGTGTGCGTGTGAGAGCGTCTGTGTGTGCGTGTGAGTGAGTGTGCGCGTGTGAGAGAGTGTGTATGAGTGTGTGAGAGTGTGAGTGAGTGTGTGTGTGAGTGTGTGTGCGTGTGAATGTGTGTGTGCGTGTGAGAGGGTGTGTAAGAGAGTGTGAGAGCGTGTGTGTGTGCGTGTGAGAGCGTGTGTGTGTGCGTGTGAGAGAGAGTGTGTGTGTGAGAGTTTGGGTTCTGATGGAGCAGATTATTTAGGGCTTTGACTGAATATTTACAGACAGTTTTATATCAGGCTTTATAACTAAACCTCTGGTTTGCTTTGTGTGTTTGTGTTGATGAACACTCCACATCTGATGAATCCAGCGTTTGAATAAGATGAATAACACGAAGCAGTGAATACTGAATCTCTCTGTCTCTGGTGTTTTTCTGAGCTCACGGCTCTGTGATGTTAAATGCAGCAGATATTAAAGTTCTTCAGGACAAGAGGAGCTGTGAGTTTCGGGATCTGGCCGCTGTGCTCGTCTGGTTTTATGTGTTTTATAACTGCAGATGTAATAAAGACGTGTGAGTTACTGAATATCATGAGATGCTATGAAACCTGACTGAATGAGTCGCGTTTGAAAGTGTTGTTAAACAGCTTATTTCTATATTAATGCTGCATTCATGTGTTGATGGAATTGTAATTATGAAATATGTTGTAATTACAAGATGACAAGGAACATTTCACTTCTTAACTAATCATAACTTAAGCCAAAAATCAACCTTGTTGATTGATGAGTAAAAGGCATCACTATATTACAGTAATTTACTGCGCTGAAAAAACTATTGCTGAAGTATTTACAATTTTCACTCAGAAATACCAGTAAATTGCATGAATAATTGTAAAAAATGTCAAGTGATTCATTGAATTAAATGTCAAATTTTGAAGTAGAAAGACTGAAATAGTATCCATAGTAGCTTTGAAAAATACATTTTTACAGTGTGTATATTCAACTGCAAAATATAGAATAGTAAATAAACTGCATGTCTACAAAACTATCAATGCATTTTTGCTTTTATCCAAAATTATTAAAAAGGGCATTAAATGCAACTTGTCAGTTCATGCATTTACTGGGAATCGAACCCATGAGCTTGGCTTTGCACCATGCAGCCATGCAAGGAAAGCACAAATGTGTAGTGTTGAAAAGAAAAATCAAAAAGTATTTTAATTTAGCTAGTTGAAGTGCAAGAAAAATAAATCGAAAAATTGAAAAATGAAGGGAAAAAAACATGAGTAAAAAATGTAAAATAAAATTGACAAAAATTCAAAATATGAATAAACACTACAATATCTCAATGATACTAAAACTACACTGGTTTAAGACGCTGCCAATGTTGAT
Source organism: Sinocyclocheilus maitianheensis (assembly GCA_018148995.1). NCBI lineage: Eukaryota > Metazoa > Chordata > Actinopteri > Cypriniformes > Cyprinidae > Sinocyclocheilus > Sinocyclocheilus maitianheensis. The sequence continues at coordinate 479,518 of JADLZM010012802.1, read as the reverse complement.
TTTCCGCAAAGTTGCAAAAATCAGCTTTGTGCTTTTATAAAATTTCAGTTTCTGAAAAATGACATGAATGTTGTTTGGTTGCCTGAAACTTGTAAAAAAAAAAAAAAGCATATTTCTTGCATTTAACAGATGTGAAAGAAAGAAAAATAAATACATATATTAGAAATATATAAGAAAAAAATAATTTAAAAAAAATGTAAGTATTTATTGCATTGGTGTGTTTTATCATGCTGTTGCCATTTTACAGTTTTAGATGTGAAGTCATGGTAATTGAGGGGCTGTTTTATTTCAGATCAGGATTCTGAGTGATGTTTGGACTGAGGGTGTCTCTGTCTCTGTCTCAGGTGGAGATCACCCTGCAGGACGTGAATGATAACCCGCCGGTGTTTCCCACAGACTCGCTGGACATCACCATCCAGGAGAACATCAGCGACGGCTTCAGGATCCTGCAGCTCACGGCCACAGACGCAGATGAGGTACAGACCACAGCTGTCACTCATGATGATGGCTCTAGCTGGTGTGTGGGCGGAGTCTGTCTGGCCCCGAACGCTCCCCCGACGCAGCGCTAGATTGATTTTAATCACGCAGGACAGAGGAGGACTCTGGAGCTCATTTCCAGTGATCTCGTCTCCAGATGAGCCGTGTTTCACTGAGAGAGCGAGCGCTCCAGTTCAGTCTGAACTATTAAATGCTGCGACAGTAAACCAATGAGCTCAAACTCACAACAGAGTCACAGCTGTGAGCTCTGATTGGCTGATCGCTATTGGACAGGTGGTGTTAGGGGGCGGGGCTTCTCATTAGAGAGCAGGTAATTAGCAGGATTGTTCAAGCTAAAACTAAAACTAACTAATAAAAAACTTAAACTAATTTTACTTTAGCTAGTTGCCAAGGAAAAAAATATTTTTCATTTAGTTTAATTTTATGTACTAAAATAACTAAAACTGAAACCATTAAAAAAAATGTTGTTATTAAAAATAAATGTTAACTGAAATAAAATTAATTTTAATATTATTTTAAAATATACTGTATACAATTTCAGTTTACTTTTATTTTTAATAACAAAATTTTTCTAATGGTTTTATTTTAATTTAGGTTGTAACTAGGTTTACTAATATAGTAAATTAATATAATATATACTAATATAATAAAAATATGTAAATAAAAATTGGAAATAAATTGGAAATTTAAATAAAAAATATATACAGACATTGTGATTTCAACATTAATAAAAATAACAAAATTACTGAAACTAAGAAAAATGAAAAACTAATTCAAAATACTGATTAAAGTCATTAATATTATGAAATAACACTGGTAATTAGAATAATTAATTATGCACATCACTGCAAGCAAGTTCATGAAATTAAAAGCAAAGCACAGTGTTTTTGTACAGTAAAAATAGTTAATAATAATGTGGATGAGACAATAATCAAAGGGCCTGAATATAAAAAAGGATTTTTTTTTAAATTAATTGTGATTCATTAATCATTAATATGTCAGTTTACAATTTAAATGAATTATTAAATGTTTTAAATAAGTTAGATTGCTTGAATATAGCTATATCAATATATTATAAGTATAAATCAGTCCAGGAGGAACAGTTGTGATGCGATCTGTGATTTTTTCCTCTCCTGTTGTTCGTCAGTGTTTTTAACTGAAAAGCTCAAACTGAATGTGATGTTGGCACGCTGGGCAGGAATTCTGTGATGTTTGGGCTGTGTGACTGGAGTCCAGGGTTATTCCTGTCCAGATCTCTGCCCACATCCGCACAGAACGGCCAGAGCTCCAGCTACAGAGAGCGATGCTGATTTTAGCTCATTGCTAGGGAGTTCTGGTATTGCTATGCAGTTGCTAGGGGGGTTCTGGTGTTGCGATGCAGTCGCTTGGGGGTTCTGGGGGTTCCTTTCCTGTCGCTTGGGGGTCTTGGTGTTGGTTTTCAGTCGCTTGGGGGTTCTGGGGGTTCCTTTCCTGTCGCTTGGGGGTCTTGGTGTTGGTTTTCAGTCGCTTGGGGGTTCTGGGGGTTCCTTTCCTGTCGCTTGGGGGTCTTGGTGTTGGTTTTCAGTCGCTTGGGGGTTCTGGGGGTTCCTTTCCTGTCGCTTGGGGGTCTTGGTGTTGGTTTTCAGTCGCTTGGGGGTTCTGGGGGTTCCTTTCCTGTCGCTTGGGGGTCTTGGTGTTGGTTTTCAGTCGCTTGGGGGTTCTGGGGGTTCCTTTCCTGTCGCTTGGGGGTCTTGGTGTTGGTTTTCAGTCGCTTGGGGGTTCTGGGGGTTCCTTTCCTGTCGCTTGGGGGTCTTGGTGTTGGTTTTCAGTCGCTTGGGGGTTCTGGGGGTTCCTTTCCTGTCGCTTGGGGGTTCTGGGGTTGCCATGCCGTCCCTTTGGGGTTCTGGGTGTTGCTATGTTGTCGCTTGGGGGTACTGGGTGTTGCTATGCTGTCGCTTGGGGGTTCTGGGTGTTGCTATGCTGGGGGTTCTGGGTGTTGCTATGCTGTCGCTTGGAGGTTCTAGGTGTTGGATTTTTCAGCTGTTTTATCGTCAGGTGAAAATCACCAAATACATACTCACTGCACGAAACATGGATAAACTATGCTTTAAACTTCATAGACATCCAGAAGCCGATTATAAAGCATAATCATGAAAAACACGAGCATAAAGTTCACATCATTATTGTTATTTAACTGATCTTTTTTACTATTTTGAGTTTTTATTTTTAAAAGCTTAGTTTTCATTTTAATTTTTGTCATTTTATTTAATTTTCCATTTTTGTAATATTATTTGTATTGTATTAAATGTAAGTTAAATTAAAGTTTTGTTTTGTTAGTTCAGTTTTAGTTTGTATTTATTCCCAGTTATTTTTAGTGCTTCAATGTAAACCTATTTTGGTTTCTCATTTATCTAGTTTCAGCTTATGTTTTGTTTATGTTTTAATTTTAGTTAAAGTTTTACTAATAATTTCGTTGGGTGTTTTTTGTTTTTTCTCAAATATGCCAATGCAGTTTTTAGTTGTAATTTTAGTACACCACGTTAAGAGAAATGAGAAATGCTGTCTTGGCAGTGAGCTGAACTAGTTTTTTATGCGAGCATGTATTTGATTTCAGGTGATGCCGGTGTGTTGTGCTGTTGTAGTTGAGGATAATGTGGTCAGTCGGTCAGAGGAAGCAGTCTTTCTCGTCTCGCTCTCTGAGTGAGTTTCCGTATGTCGTTCAGCGTCCGCGGCCGGAAGAGGGGGCGGCTCCAGGTGGCTGATGGGAAATCCAGAGGTCTGCTCTGATCTATGGCAGCAGGAGCTCAGGAATCACATTCACTTGCTTTTTTACTCTTTCTCACTGCGTTTCTCTTTCCAGCAGAAGGACGACGAGAGAGAGAGAAAAACACAGGATTTGAACCACACAGAACCTCTGAAGAACATGTTCATATATATATAATGTGTGTGTGTGTGTGTTTATTATAGTTAAATGCATGCAGATTACTGTAGTTAACTAAACTACAAAACTAAAACCAAAACCATAAAAAACTATTTTTCATTACTTAAACTGAAATATAATTAAATATGTTTTATTTTAAATAGTAAACTTACTGTATTTCAGCTAATTGCAATGAAAACATTTCTTGTTTTCATGTATGTCACGTAATAATGTACAAACAATAATAATAAAGTAAAAAAATATATAGAAATATAAATAAATATAGTTTTGTCATTTAAATATGACAAAAACAAAAAATGACTAAAACTAAGATCAAAATAAAAACAAATATATAAACTAATTCTAATTGTTAATATTAAAATATCTAGCATAAAAATGTAAGCCTACTTTAAGGACCATTGTTATTTTAGAATTATTTATATACTATTATAGTTTTCGTTAATATTTTGAATAAGCTGTTTTTTATATTTTCAGTTTTCAGGTTGTTTTGTTTCATATTAGTGAATTTGTTGCCTTGTGTTGTTTTATTTTTTATTAAATATTACTATTATAATTTTTTCAGTTTGTTCATTTTTAGTTTTTATTTATTTCCATTTTTATTATTTTTTTTTATTTATCATGTTAGTAAGTTTTCAGTTAGTTCCCAAGAACACATTTCTCATTTCTCAGGTTTTTTAATCTAATCTAGTCATATTCTATATCATTCGAATCTAGTCATATTTTATTTCAGCTTTATTTTAAAAATGTTTTTTTTAGTTTAGTGTAAAATGAAAGTAAAATGTCTAATGCCTTACAGTAAAATTCACAAATGCAAAAATCGCAGGAATATGCTTTACCATATTGATTTAGCACGGTATTTTCTGGGCACTGAGTTTGAGTGGCGATGCTGTGGTGTCTCTGTAAGCGGATCCTCATCTGCTGCTCTTTGATGTGCTGTCGTCTCTGAACTCGTATTGTCCTGCGCTCTGTCGTGGACGTCCCGATCTGTCGCTGGCGTTATTCTCTGCTCGTCAGGATCAGATGTGTAGCGTCTGAGAGCCGCGGGGATCAGGGGATCCATTAGCTGGATTTATAGAGGAAGCGTACAGTGGGTACGGAAAGTATTCAGACCCCCTTAAATTTTTCACTCTTTGTTATATTGCAGCCATTTGCTAAAATCATTTAAGTTAATTTTTTTCCTCATTAATGTACACACAGCACCCCATATTGACAGAAAAACACAGAATTGTTGACATTTTTGCAGATTTATTAAAAAAGAAATACTGAAATATCACATGGTCCTAAGTATTCAGACCCTTTGCTGTGAC
>JADLZM010012802.1:458940-473342 GCA_018148995.1 Sinocyclocheilus maitianheensis | reverse complement strand
TCTCTCTCTCTCTCTCTCTCTCTCTCTCTCTCTCTCTCTCTCTCTCTCTCTCTCTCTCTCTCTCTCTCTCTCTCTCTCTCTCTCTCTCTCTCTCTCTCTCTCTCAGTCTCTCTCTCTCTCTCAGTCTCTCTCTCTCGCTCATGTGCTGTGTATGCGGGTTTGTGTTTCTACAGACTAGAGATCTGATCTCAGGAAACTCAACACCAGGCTGGAAATGAAATACTTTCACTCTCACTAATTGGTCCTGCTGTAATCTGAAGATCATGTGTGACGTTATACATAGACACATTTGTTTCAGTATTTAGCACACCATATATTTTAGTATTATTTATATACTATTATAGTTGTTAGTAATATTTTGAATTAGCTTTTATTTTATATTTTCACTTTTCATTTTCAAAGTTTCTATTTATTTCCAGTTAGTGATTTTAATGCTTCAACATTTCTCATTTTCTCAAATCTGTTCATTTAATATTTATATTTTATTTAAGCAAATGTGAAAGTTTGACGTTATGCACAGACACGTTTATTTTACAGACCATTTATTTTCATATTATTTATATAATAAATTTTATTATGTGCTGTTGACGTTTTTGTTAGTTTTTTTATAATTAAATATTAGTATTAAATATTGCTGTTTAGTTATATGAATTATGATAATTTTTTTATTTCATTTACTTTATTTCATTTTTGGTTTTAGTTTAATTTATGTCCAGTTTATTTAATTTTATTTTTTTTTTTATGTGCTTTTGACATTTCTAATATTTTTTTTGTTTGTTTTTGTTTTAGTGTTTATTAATGCTTCAATGTAAACTGATCTCCCAAGACAACATTTTTCATTTTCTTTTAAAGTTTTCCATGCAATATTTATATTTGATTTTATTTCAGCTTTATTTCAATTAAATGTGTGAATGTGAGATGTTACGCACAGACATTATTTTTACATGACTGATTTTCTTAATATTTTTGTCTTGATTTGCAGTATAAATATCTAAACATTCTTAAATCTTGTTTTCTGAAAAAATTATCAAAATAAAGTGAGTTTTTTCTTAAAACAAGAAAGAAATATCTGCCAGTGGGGGCAGAAAAACAATCTTGTTTCCCGTTTGAATGAAGTTTGTGATTGAATCTGTGTTTGTGTGCAGGGAGCGAACGCTCTGGTGACGTACTCCATCATCAGCGGCGCAGACGACAGCTTCCGCATCGACCCCGAGTCCGGCGAGCTGACGGCTATCCGGCGTCTGGACCGCGAGCGCAGATCCAAGTACTCGCTGCTGGTGCGAGCCGACGACGGCCAGCAGTCCTCCGACGTCCGAGTCAACATCACGGTCAGCGACGTCAACGATCACACGCCACACTTCTCACGCAACGTCTACTCCTTCGACATCCCCGAGGACACCAGTCCAGGTATGAGACATGATGATGAGGATCAGTCAGTTCTTTTAATCGCGATTAATCGATTCAAAATAAAAGTTTGTTTACGTACTACATGTGTGTGTGCTGTGTATATTTTAGGGATGGGTGATATCTTATCGTTTGCGATATACCAGTAAAAATCCTCCCCACGATAAGAATTAGTCTTCCCGCGATAATAACGATAACGTTTAGTTGTTGACATATTTCTGTGTGCGACAGTGCGGAAGGCGGACGTGAAATTGAGGAGGAGTTTATCGCTAAATGAGGAGCTCCTTCTGGTTTGGTCAGGGCTGTACAGTGCGACAAAATCATTCTGAGCCTTGAATAAATGTAGTACAGTAGCACGCGTGCAATTTAATTTTGCATATGTTTGAGCGTGTTTACAAACCTGTTGTCCAACAACGATATCATTTATTGACATGCTTTTTCTCCAAATTAACTTCATAACATCAGTCGAGTGTTTGAAATAACTTTTTGTGATCAGACGTGGTTGTTTCAACTCACAGAACGAGGCAGAAATCATACTATTGTATAGTATTGTATACAGTGATAAAGGCTATGTCGATTAGCATTGCATTATAAATTGAAAGAGATAAAAGATTGCTTGAAGAGCACAGATAAACCATATATTGTCGCAATCGTATGTTTATTGTCTTCAAGTTTCATCAGTTAAAATGTCTCTAGCTACAGCGATAACTGGATGGCTTTGTCACTATTAAGGATTTCCTGGAGCGTGTCAGTGCTATTACTTCTGCGATGCATGTGTGGAGTTTCTGCGCAAGAGCGCCCTCTGGCTTCCAGTATGAATTGAACACAAATTACATTACGTGTGTACTCAGTCATTTTTTAGTCTCTTAGTGGATGCATGAGTTTCCCTGAATTATCGTCATTGATATCGTTATCGCAATAAATACCAGAAATTATCGTGATATATATTTTAACCCCATATCGCCCATCTCTAGTATATTTATTATGTAAATATAAATGCACACACATACATGTATATATTAAGGAAAAATATGTTAGATTTATATATAAAATATTCATATTTATATTTAACAAATTATATACAAGTATAAATATATATATACATGCAAATATTTCTAAAAATATAAAAAAATATTTAAAATATATAGATATATGTGTGTGCATTTATATATACATAATAAATATACCACAGTAAGTAAAACACATATTAACGCACTCTAGAATGTAATTTCATATAGGGTCGCTTCTGGAAGTAAAAACTGAAGTTTTAAATTAGCTTCTATTTTTATGTTTTTTTAATGTTATATTAATTGATTTTTTATTTCAGTTATAGTTTTAGTTAATAATTTGAATGCTTCATTAAATATGTGAATATGGGACGTTATACAAAGACATGTTCGTTATAGTATTGTGCACAACATTTATTTTAGCATTACTTAAATACTATTATAGTTTTTAGTAATATTTTGAATCGGCTTATATTTTTATATTTTCAGTTTTCATTTTAATTTTACAAAATATTTTTTAAATTATTTTGGTATGTGCTTTTTATTCGTTTTATTGAAACATTACTGTTAAATATTACTAATAATATTTATTTAATTTCAGTTTTAGTTTTAGTTCTGTTTTAGTTTTTTTAGTAAATATTATTATGTAGTTACATTACAAATATTCATTATTATTTTTTATTTTTTTTTAGTTTTAGTTCATTTTTAGGTTTCATGTCAAAGGCTGTGAGCTCCGAGGTTATTAATTAATGGTATTTTCTTTTGTTGATGCCGTCAGTCTGCATTATTTCAACTTATATTGTTGCGTAATTACTAAGTTTCTGTTGTGATTTTCCATCGAGGTTCGATCGTGGCGGCGATTCTGGCCAGCGACTCTGACTCGGGATCAAACGGCGAGATCACGTACTCTATAGAGGAGGATGATGAGGATGCCACCTTCCTCCTGAACCCGGTCACCGGCGTCTTCAACATCAGCCGAGCGCTGGACTACGAGTCTCAGCAGTACTTCATCCTGACGGTCCAGGCCCGGGACGGCGGAGGTCTGTCCAGCTCCGTACGAGTCTACTTCAATCTTCTGGACGTCAACGATAACCCGCCGCGCTTCCACAGCTCCGTCTACAGCAGCTCGGTCCCGGAGAGCGTGATTCCCGGAGCGACCGTGCTGAGCCTGAGCGCCGCTGACGCCGACGACGGTGAGACGCTCGCAATTCCCTTCAGAAAAATACAGTGCACTGTTGCTCCTGAGGATATTACACACGCGTTTATGATCCGAATAACATGATACAAGCCTAAAATATTTACTTGAGACTTTACGTTAGGTTTTCCATAATTGGAAAAGTGTTTTATTATTATCATTTTAAATTATTTTATTTTTTAAATATTATGTATACATTATTATGTAAATGTTTTGTTGCATTATTATTATTATTATTTTTTATTATATATTTTCGTTTTACATTTTTATGATTTAATTAACTTGCAAACCCCAGTTTCATTCACAGTTAGTTTCTTTATGTATTTTTTGCTTTAAACAAACAGGGAACATGACTAGCCTGTACATTATATGCTGCAGCTGTTTACACAGCCATCGTCTGAGAATATTGTACACAAAGTGGCCAGCTAAATAATTAACCGAATACATATGACATGTAGCAGCCATTCAGGTTTTATAATTTTTGATTATTTTATTTTATTACGTAAATATTTTATTAAAATTGTATTATTTTAATGTTTATTTTATTTTGATTATTTTAAGCCTAAAATATTTACTTGAGATTTTAAGTTAATTTTTCCATAATTTAACAACAATTTCACGGGTACAAGTGAGCATTATGTAATAATCACTTTTAATAATGTAATAATGTAATGTAAATCAAATGTAATAACATTATTATGTACATATTTTGTTGTATTATTTATTTATTTTTAATTTTATATTTTTATGATTTAATTAATTATTAGTTTTTAATCAACTTGCAAACCCCAGTTTCATTCACGGTTAAATGTTTTATTATTTATTTATTTTTTAGTGTAAATATTTAGTTGTATTATTTAAAAAAAAATTTTTTGACTATTTTAGAATTATTTATTTTAATTTTACTTTTTTATTAATTAATTATTCGTTTTTCATCAACTTGCAAACACCAGTTTGGGAAACCTGCTCTAATGGACATAAAAATACATAACATATTACACACAAATATTTATGCACTGATTGAAATGTATACAAATATTTGTCATTTTCTACATTTTGCCATCTTGGTTGATTTTAACGTTATTTACACAGTTTTCTACAACAGTAAATAAACTTAAAATCACATTTTAGTGTAAGAATGTTGACAAATGCCAACATTGTATTGAATTAAATTATACAGTATATGAATATTTTTATTTTTTGCCACTTTTTGTTAGTTTTTAACAATATTTATGCTGTTTTCTACAACAGTAAATTACATTTAATAATGAAATATCATATTCAAATGTAAGAATGTTGACCAATGCTAATATTATAGCAGTTTTTAACAACATTGATGTGGTTTTCTACAACAGAAAAGTGCCGTTGTTCATTAAATTCAGCGTGTTTGAACATATCTGAACACTCAGGCTAGTCTCGTCTAGTTCAGACTGCGGTTCGTGTTTGGGTGAGTCTCACAAAATCATGTCTGGGTCATATCAAAATGAATAAAAGGAAAGAAGAGCAGATATGTAGCACAAAGAAGCTGCAGGCTGGATTCTGAGCCGCACATGTTTCTGTGAGATTCATGTCTCCGACTCTAATGTGGTTACGCTGACCTACATTTGTGCCTGTGGCTTTTCCTCCCGCTCTTCTGTAAACGTGTTCCTGACCCCTGACCTCTGACCCCTGCGTGTTTAGTAAACGAGGCCAGTATGGTTCCACATGAGCGGGCAGCATTGCAGACGCTCAATTAGAGCTCATTTACTGTGAACGGAGCAGATCCGTATCACACACTCGCTGTACTGTAGCACGTCTGCACAAACACACTGTTATACTGCAGAGATCCCTCTTCACGCCGTGCTGTTTTACACTCAAAGTCATTATTTCTGTTTAATAACTGACTCACAACGCAATGCTCAAACGTAGGGTTTCCCAAACTTGTTGTCAGCTGTGAACTTATTTACTTGGATATTTAATATTTATATTTAATATTTACTTATGTAATATTTTAATAAATATTTGCTCTGATATTTCACTTATTTCACATTTGCATGTTCAAGGTTCTCTGATGCAAATGTCACCAGTTATTTTAATATTATTTATATAGTATTATCATTTTAAATAATATTTTGAATTAGTTTATATTTTTATGTTTTTTTGTTTATTTCAATTTTAGTTAATTTTTTGTATTTGTATTATTATTTTTATGTGTTGGTGCATTTTTTAATGTTTTTGTGTCATTTGTATTATTTTTTTACATTTCTATTTAGGTTTAATAATTTTTATTAATTTTTTAATTTCACTGCTTCAGTTTATTTTAGTTTCGTTTAAGTCAGGGTTATTATAGTTAACCCAAACTAAAGTAAAAAAACAATTATATATATATATATATATATATTATTTGCAATAAATAAATAAAAAATATCTCAAATGTTTTATTTCAGCTAGGTGCCAAGGCAGAATTTCTCATTTTAATTTAGTTTAACTTGATGTACTAAAATAATTAAATAAAAATGTATAAAAACTATATAGATAAAAACAAAAACTACTAAAAATGACAAAAATAACACACTACAACATTGCTAAAATTTTAACTAGAAGTAAAATAAAAAAACAGACAGTATAAAAATAAAAACTGATTCATAATATTAATAAAAACTATAACAGTATTTCATATTAGTAAATGTATTAGATTTAGATTAGACAGTTAATGATAACAACCTTGATTGTCACATAACAAACAAGTTAAATAAAATATTATCCTGTGGGGTTTTTTTTTTGCATTGTTTTGATTTAATAAATCATTAAAAATAAATAAAAAATATCTCAAATGTTTTATTTCAGCTAGGTGCCAAGGCAGAATTTCTCATTTTAATTTAGTTTAACTTGATGTACTAAAATAATTAAATAAAAATGTATAAAAACTATATAGATAAAAACAAAAACTACTAAAAATGACAAAAATAACACACTACAACATTGCTAAAATTTTAACTAGAAGTAAAATAAAAAAACAGACAGTATAAAAATAAAAACTGATTCATAATATTAATAAAAACTATAACAGTATTTCATATTAGTAAATGTATTAGATTTAGATTAGACAGTTAATGATAACAACCTTGATTGTCACATAACAAACAAGTTAAATAAAATATTATCCTGTGGGGTTTTTTTTTTGCATTGTTTTGATTTAATAAATCATTAAAATTTCCATTTTGGGAAACCCTGCTCATAAAAATGCATATACACATAAATATTGTTATTTTTAAGATATACAGTTATTAGCAACAGTCATTTTCAGTATTTTGCCAATTTTCAATGCTTTTAAACCATTGTTTATGTTTTCTACCCCAGCGGAGGTGTGACCCCTGATTAAATATAATAGCATGTGTGTTGTTTTTCAGGGCCGAATGCGGAGCTGCATTACACCATCGCTTCAGGAGACCCGCACTCGCAGTTCACCGTCACAGACGCCGGCGTCTTACAGACCAGGAACGCTCTGGACCGAGAGACGCAGTCGTTTTACAACCTGGTCATCACCGTTAACGACCTGGCGCCGCCTCCCTTGAGCCGCTTCACCAGCACCACACAGGTGTCTATCATCCTTCTAGATGTCAACGACTGCCCGCCTTCATTCACGTCCCAGACGACGGCGTATATTCAAGAGAACACGCCGGTGGATACGCTAGTGTTCACAGCGCAAGCGACCGACGCCGACAGTGGCCCCAACAGCTACGTGGAGTATTCCCTCAAAGGGACGTTTGGGAATAAATTCAGCGTCGGGAACATTGACGGCGGCGTGATTCTGGTGGGCGAACTGGACCGCGAGGAGATGGCCAATTACTCTCTGACCATCGTGGCCACGGATAAAGGCGAGCCGCCGCTTTCCTCCAGAATGGAGGTCACCATGATCGTTCTGGACGTGAACGACAACACACCTAGCTTCTCGCAGAACATCTACGACATCGAGATCGAGGAGAACACGCTCAGCGGCACCGATGTCCTGCAGGTGTTCGCCAGCGACGCCGACGAGGGAACCAACGGCCAGATACGCTTCTCCATCGCCGGCGGGAACGCTAACTCGGACTTCCGGATCGACTCGGTGACGGGCGTGATTTCTATGGCGAAGCTGCTGGATCGCGAGACGCGCTCGGCGTATTCTCTGCTGGTGCAGGCGGCGGATCGCGGCAGCAGCCCTCGTGTGGATCGCGCCACCGTTAACATCGTGCTTTTGGATGTAAACGACTGCACGCCTGTGTTTGAGCTCTCGCCGTACAGCATCAGCGTACAGGAGAACTTAGGAAACCTGCCCAAGAACATCCTCCAGGCAAGTGCTCCGCATTTATGCTATTGAAATTATCGTAAATATGTTTACAATCGTGCATTTAAGAGATGCTTATTTCCAAAGTGATTTATGAAAGCGGAACTAGTTGGAAATTTACCGTTTTCAAAAGAACTTTTTGTGCAATCAAAATTGGGAGAAATACTTGAGAAAAAAAATATATAAGCATTTGTGAAACTAAATCTATGAAATGGAAGACAAAAAAATTTGAAGAACGTCTTACATTTATGGTATCAAAATGATCGTAAATGCCAAGTTCTTTCACGAAAGTGTAGATGGCGCAGGCTGATGGGTCGTTAATGTAAACTGATGATATTCAGAGCGTTAAACTACGCGGCACAAGCTGATTGGTTCATGTTGCATACACAGCCAATGATCTTCCTGCTTTACATTTAAATGCTGGTTAGCATTCACTTCCTCTGAAACCCTCCACCTTCCCCAGCTCCACCTGTATAGATCTGCTGCGGGTTATTTTATATGCTATTTGTGCAGCAGCAGTATATCTTAAATACTCACAGCAGCGTATCGGCAGATGTATTGGCAGTAGCGAGTTCCTGTACTTGCTTTGCAGCAGCAGCAGTAATCTACGACAACAGCAATAACCAGCAGCAGCAGCGTAGCAGATCTATTCCGCCAAGACCAAATACATTGAACATTGTCATAGCCATTACCATGCTAAAATCCTCTGAGAGTTGTCATGATAGAAATACATTTACAGTCATGCATTCAGCAGATGCTTTTTTCCAAAGTGACATTAAAAAGGGACTAGTCAAAAATCGAATATGAACAGTCATATATTTGGGTCACTTTTGGTATTTTCCATGAGATCTCCAGGATTAAAAATGAGAAATGTCTTCTTTAATGCGACTCTTACTGCACAACTCTAGAGTTAAAAGCATAATGAAGTGTTTAAAATATTTCATCTTATTGTAGTAGCGTTAATAAATTATGATAGTTTTTATTAATATTTTTAATTAGTTGTTATTTTTTGTTTCCATTTTAGTTTTTAGTAATTTTGTTGTGTTTTTGTTTTTAATTGTATGTCTTTATTTAATTTTTTATTTTAACTTGAATTATTTTAGTACATCAAGTTAAGCTAAATGAAAATGAGAAATGCTTCCTTGGAAATCATCCTAAATAACATCAGTTTAAGGGTTTTTTCAGAGCAGTTCACAGTTAATGAATATCACACATTTATGCCAAATGATTGCTTACAGTATGTTGTACTGTTGATGAATTATGACAGTGTTTACGTGATGGTGTTTATATAATAATATGTTGTAGATGTTTGCAAGATGCATGTTTTAGCTTCAGCGTGTTTATGAATGTGCAGCTGGAAGTAGCAAAGCAACGTCATTTCGAAATAAGAGTCCTGGTGTATTTCAGACTTGCTTATAATTAAAAGTCCTGAATTACACACAATCTTTTTTTCGGGATATTAATGGTATTTTGGATACACAAACTGTATCTGGCATTTAATTCAACGTGTTGGCTTTTGAATATGATATGGCATGACTTGATGGGTTTGTTCAGTAGGGACTGGTTAATTTTATTTGTGCGGATCCTGAAGAAGGTTTGTGTTGTGTGGCAGGTGCTGGCCCGTGATGACGATCTGGGCACTAACGGTCAGATCAGCTACTCCCTGAGCAGCGGGAACGATGCGGGAGCGTTCAGCCTTACATCCGGTGGTCAGCTGAACCTGATCCGAACGCTGGACCGAGAAACTCAGGACAAATACACGCTCATCATCACGGCTCACGACGCCGGTAAGACCGCTGCATGCTTCTCAGTACTAATGCAGACAAATGACAGCTATTCAATCCTGTTAATCCAGCACTAGCGTCCACACGTTCACCTATTATAGTTTATCCATGTTTTGTGCATGAAATAAAAACTATGTTTCCATTCAAAGATGCAAATTTAACTTGCGCTCAAAACTCGAATATCGGATAAAACATTTGCGAATAAAGCCGCGTTTCCATCCAATGAGTCAAAGAGAACTTTTTTTATGCGATATTCCAAAATGTGCATAAAAATAGGTGGATGGAAACATAGCTACCGACACAGTCAAAACACGCCATCAGAGAAGCGCTAATTAAATATTCTTGTTTCAGCCGATGATTTCAGCCTCCAAAACTATTTCAAATATTTACGAACTGCAAAAAAAAAACATGTTCTTCCTCAGTATTTCTGTCTTGTTTTCCATTACAGCTATCTAAACATCCTTAAATCAAGACACATTTACTGGAGAAGCAGAATGACTGAAGATAATAAGTCGTGTTTTCTGAGAAATTGATCAAAATCTGTTTTTGCTTAAAACAAGAATAAATATCCGCCGATGGGATGAGAAAAATAATCTTGTTTTCCCTCTGAATTAAAATGTATTTTTCTGACACCATCGACAGATGTCATATCTTCCCTAACAGGTGAAGATTCTCACAACTTTCACTATTTAAAAGTTGCTTTATTAATATTTGACACACATTCTCATAACATTAAGAGAAAATGTTCTGAGATCAGCGTTCTCAAAATGTCTTCATGATGTTATTTGTACTTGATGAAGCGTTTTTGTAGCCTTTAAATAACATTATAATCACAACAAGAAACCTTCTTAGTATAAAACAAGCATTCAAATAACGACATGTTAGGGATCATTGTAAGAACATTTTTGTAAACAACTTTTTTTGTAACCGCAACAAGAAAACTGGACATTTTAACGTTTTAGAAACATTTCAAAGCAATGTTTCCACAATGCTATTATAACCTAAATTTGTTACACCAAATACACCATTTTCCTATTCCTCTAAATGTATCTTAATTTCAGTATGTTCAGATGTTTGTACTGGAAAACAAAACAGAAATACTGAGGAAGAACATCATCTTTTACAGTGCTGTTGCCAGAATTTTAGTGCATCACTAATTTTGGGATGAATTTGGATTGTTAGTATTTTTATAAGAGTTTTGAAAGAAGTGTTTGCGTTCGCAAGAGATGCATAATCCTTTTGGATGGTGTGTGCATGTTTTGTGTTTTTTTGTGTTGAGTTCAGCAAAAGGAGCCATGGTTTCAGAACTTGTGTGTAAGCAATTAAAAAAAGAAATGTGAGAAAACATGCCTGGGTTTTAGTTGGGTCTTGAAATATGACTCAGAGAAGGTCTTGACAGGTTTCAGCCATATATTTTAAAGTAAGTTTGTAGTAAATATTTCCGCCGTTGAACTTCAGTTGATCTGGAGCTGATGTTAATCTGTGTTGTTTGGAAGGTCCTGGTGTGTGTGTGTGTGTGTGTGTGTGTGTGTGTGTGTGTGTGTGTGTATCTATTAATTTCCCGTATTTAAATTGACATTCAGTCAAGTGGCAAAAAGCAAAAAGGTGCAAGAAATCCACGCAATAGAAATTATACTCATGACCCCTCAAATGAAAAAATAGACACCCTAATGTGGGTAAATAAAAGGCATGTAGAGATTTGCCCCTGAACACACTCTGCAGTAATGCCTCCTCTCATCTACCATTTGGCAGCGTCTGTCTGTCTGTCTGTGTGCGTGTGTGTGTGTGTGTGTATATGTGTGTGTGTGTGTTCTGGTTAACCCATCAGGTGCCTGTCGTCCATTCCTCTGAGGTCACGTGATCTGCTGTAATGACAGGGATTTGCTCTGGACATCGGCGAGAACTTTTGACAATAAATACGGTCCTGTATCTGCCAAGAGCAGGAAACAGCTCTGGAGCGCCGAGAGCCAGTCAAACCATGACTGATGTTTTGGCTCGGACACAATCTGCAGACGGTTTTCACATTTTCTACACAACGGTTTTACTAGTAAATCTGCTGAAGTAGGGTTTAAACGTGATCAAATGTGTTAATTGTGACTCACAGTTCTGCTTTATTGCAAAATCAGTTATGGAAATGAACAATTTTCTGCTTTCATTGCTGGAAAAAATGGTTTAGAATGGTTTTAGCTGGTCTGAAATGTCCTCAAAACCCCTGAAATGTTTTTGTATGGTCATGGTTTTAGTTACACGAGCAGTCAAAAGTTTGTGAACAGTAAGCAAAAACAGTAACATTTTTGAAATATTGTTACCATTTAAACAGCTGTTTTCTGTGTGAATATGTGTTAAACTGTAATTTATTTCTGTGATGCGCAGCTGTATTTTCAGCATCATTCCTCCAGTCTTAAGTGTCACATGAGCAGCATGTTATGCTGATTTCTGAAGATCATGTGACACTGAAGACTGGAGTAATGATGCTGAAAATACAGCTGCGTATCACAAAAATAAATTAAAGTTTAACAGAGATTCACATAGAAAACAGCTATTTTAAATAGTAAAAATATTTCAGAATTGTACTGCTTTTGCTGTATTTCTGATCAAATAAATGCAGGCTTGGTGAGCAGAAGAGACTTATTTAAGACTGCTTAAGACTAAACTGCTAGTATATCTGTAATAACTCCGGTGATTAGAGTGGCTACATCAGACTAAAACACAGTAATGAACTATAATGTCAGTATTTTGCCTGCACTAATAGTTTGGATAAATAGTCTCGTTATTGAAAAAGCGAGGCTATTTTAAAACAGCTGAGCTACTGGCAGAGAGAAAATGCACAGTTTTCTTCTCTAAAACCAGCCTGAGCAGATCATGAAACCAGTTTAGGCCAGATCCGCAGCAGCATATACGTTCATCACAAATAAAGCGTGATTAATGCTGCAAATGTTTACTCGTGTTTGTCTCCGTTTGCGCTGCTCTCTGCCAAAAAGCTCCGAAGCCTCCTGCAACACTCGTGAAGCAGAAACAAACTCCCTGAACGCCGCAGAAAGAGCTCATTGTGTGACGATAGTGAAATACAGAGCCGGAGCCCGTCTGAAACGCTTTCCTGGAGCGGCCGAATGATTTCCCATTCCTGGCTTTCCAGTGGTTTGTGATTCAGATCAGAGGCGTTTCATTGAGACGTTCAGCAGACGCCGGCGGAGGAAGTCTTCGGATCCCATCAGCCTTTATTCTGTAGAAATGTGTTACTGCCACAGGATAAAAACTCTGAAAAAGGGAGGTTTTTATCTCACCGCTCTAACTTCTCTTCAGAATTGTAAGAAACACACGCAGGATTGCAAGAAAAAAAGTGGGAATTGTGAGATGAAAACGTTGCAATTGCCTTTTTAAAAAATGTTTATTCTTTAAAATTACAAGATGTAACCTTAGAATTGCAAAAAAGAAAGTCAGAATTCAGACTTTCTCACGACTGCAGTTTTATATCTCGCCATTCTGACTTTTTTTCTCACAAAACTAAGAAATAAAATAAAAAATGAAATTTTGCAATTTTTCGTCCTATGCTTTATCATTTTAATTTTCCTCTGACATGTAGTTACAATGTTCTTCAAGGTTTGTTTTTTAAACGGTCCAGATCTGGTTTCATGTGAAAGTTCCTGTTTTCAGCTTCACATGTACATGACAGGAACTGGAGTATTAGAAATAATAAGTGTTCAGCTCTTGATGTTAGAGTCTGGATTTCTGTAGCTCTTCTCCACTTCTCAATTTTCCGCTTCTATAGTCTCGACCTTTAACCTTGCGCTTTTCTTCGACCCTAGAAATCTCCACAATATCTTTCCATATGATCTCTGTCTCTCTGAAGGAAAGCTGGCAGCGCCGGGAGAGATCTTGGCAGGCCGGAGTCATTATTTGGAAATGTGTGTTTTTCTGCGGAGAGGCCAGCAGTAAAAAGGTGCTTTACAAGAGAGAGAATCGAGGGCTTATTCTGCGCGCCGAGGAAAGATGTTGGCAGCGTTTCTGAGGAAAAACATGAACTGCTTGGCAGATAACTGAGAGAGAGAGTCACATGAGATCTCTTTAATATCTCAGGAGTTTCTCCTCAGCAGCAGAGAGACGTCTGCTCCAGTAATCTCACGTGCGTCTCATTTAGAGATAACCGAGAGCCAGGGTTATCATCGTTAACTAAAACTAGAACCATGAAAAAAAACTTGAAAAAAATTATTTTGTTTCAGCTAGTTGCCAATGCATCATTAAACTCATTAAGCTAAAATTAATAAAACTAAACTAAAAAACTAATTAAAACTTTTAACATATTTAAAAAAAAATCTGATAAATACTATAGATATTTAACCAAAATTACAGTGAAAACAAATATATAATAATAAAATTACAATATTAAATAATTTAAATAAATTATAAAATTGTGATGTTAAACAATTAATCGCGATTATTCACATCCAAAATAAAAGTTTGTTTACATAATATGTGTGTGCACTGTGTATATTTATTATGTATATATATATATATATATACACACACATACAGTACATATTTTGAATTTCATTACATGTATATATTTATATTCATATAATTTATATTATATATAAATATATTTAATACATAAACATAACATATTTTTCTTAAATATTTACATGCATGTTTGTATTTATATATACATGATAATTATACACAGTACAAACTAATATATCATGTAAACA
>JADLZM010012802.1:414336-453127 GCA_018148995.1 Sinocyclocheilus maitianheensis | reverse complement strand
GTGTGTGTGTGTGAGTGTGTGTCATTTTTCACCTCAAAATCAAAAGAAAAATAACTATTTTTGCATATAGAAAAAGAAAGCCTATTCTTTAGAATTAAATTTTTTTACATTGTTAAATTATTTTAATTTATCCTGCAGAAATGTGTGTTACTCTTAAGCAAGAAAAACACAGATTTACTATATTGTAAAAGTATTTATACAGTGGTACTTTTTTGTAATGATTCACATTATGCCAATTCCAATTAAAATTGTATTAATACAGTAATATTTGACTGTGATTTGGTTAACAAAATAGAATAATCACTGAAAATAGTGAGCATTGCAAATAAATTCAAAAAGCACATCACAGTAATAAGAATTTATTAAATGTTTTTCTGCTTCAAAATGTCACGTTTAATTCAGTGCGCTACATGCCATTTCTTTGTAATTGTGAAATTTACTCGCAATTTCTGAGCGTTTCTAGTTCTTTCAGTTTGTAAATAGCGTTCAGTTTCCTTGAAATAAAAGCGAATTTCAGAATTTGCTGCACATGTTCTGCTCATGAGACTCGCTCATTTTCGGTCTCTTTCGTGTTTAATTGGATTCATCAGTTTTCCTGTAACTGCAGTAAATATGACAGAAACTGACGATCAGAGCCAAACACATCTGCAGATCTTCACACTGTCCTGCCACGCTCGCCGTCAGCAGGCCCTGCAGCGCGCTCGGTGGAGGTTTTGTGTGATTTGGGGTGAGGGTTGTATTGACTGATGAGCAAACAGCAGCGGTGACACACACAGATACTCCACTTACATTCAGACATGCAGCTCTGCCAGGTTCACTGTAGTTCAGCCGCTCTGTGCTTCATGTGCAGGTCTCCTCCAAACACTCACCCAAGCTCCTGTCGTAAACAGGCAATGATGTCACTTCCTGTAGTCAGAGAGGAAGTGGCTGGGTCTGGTCCAGCAGAATCTTGAAACAATGCCGCTCTGATTTCACTCACAAACACCGAGAAACAGGCGATATGAAATATTCAGGATTTTAGTTTCTAATCAATAGTTCAGCTCAGCTAACAGGGTGTTCTGGCAAGCTTCTCTCAAAGGCATGAACAAATGTTCAGAGTTTTCTGGTCTTTATTAATCTTCTCAAAACGTTAACACAATAATGGAACTATTATTTAAACCATTTGTGACCCTGGAGCACAAAACCAGTCAGAAGGGTCAATTTTTTGAAATTGAGATTTATGCATCAGCTGAAAGCTGAATAACTAAGCTTTCCATTGATGTATGGTTTGTTAGGAGCGGACAATATTTGAAAATCTGGAATCTGAGGGTGCAAAAAAATCTAAATATTGAGAAAATCATCTTTAAAGTTGTCCAAATGAAGTTCTTAGCAATGCATATTACTAATCAAACATTAAGTTTTGATATATTTATGGTAGGACATTTACTAAATATCTTCATGGAACATGATCTTAACTTAATATCCTAATGATTTTTGGCATAAAAGAGAAATGTATAATTGTGACCCATACAATGTATTGTTGGCTATTGCTACAAATATCCCCCAGCGACTTAACACTGCTTTTGTGCTGCAGGCTCACATTAGTTTGATGTTCATTTATTGCTGTTTAAACGTTACTGCGCAGATAACAAATTTAGGTTATAAAAACACCGTGGGAACATTATTTTGAAATATTTCTAAAACATTGAAATGCCCCGTTTTCTGGCTGTGATTATGACGTTATTTAAAAGTTACAAAAACATTTTTTACAACATTCTGCTGACTTTATTTTTAACCAAAATATATAACGTTATTTGAATGTTTATTTTTAATATTCTAAAAACATTACAATTTCCTTTTTTGTCGTGACTAGAATGTTATTTAAAGGTTA
Source organism: Sinocyclocheilus maitianheensis (assembly GCA_018148995.1). NCBI lineage: Eukaryota > Metazoa > Chordata > Actinopteri > Cypriniformes > Cyprinidae > Sinocyclocheilus > Sinocyclocheilus maitianheensis. The sequence goes on along the minus strand of JADLZM010012802.1, from coordinate 451,257 downwards.
CAAAAACGTTTCTTAGAATGTTCATCAAGTAAAAATAACATCATAAGGATATTCCATAAGTTGATCGCAAAACGTTTTCTCTCAGTGTTACAAGAATGTGTATTAAAACATATTACATATTTTCCATAAACAATATTTTCAGAATGTTTGTCCTAACATTTATATAACTTTTTAAAAAACGTGATAATGTTCCCTGTTGGGTAATTGTTTCGCATGGTTCAAATAATATTTGCAAAACAATAAAATTGAAGATTCCCTTAATTTTCCTTCTCTCCAATGTTTACATCCAAGCAGAAAGGTTTTTTTTTTGTAACATTTAAAAAATGAAATGTTTTGAACATTCTGAGAACATTTAAAAGTAACATTTTCATTACTTAATGAGAACCTTCTCAGAACTTATTTAACTCTTTCTCTCAAACAGTTAAAATCTCATTTTGCGTTCACAAAGTGAATTTCTTAGTAAAACAGAATATTAAATGTTGAGTTGAAAAGAACAGTAGAAAACTGTCAGAAAATTACCAGTACGTTTTTCATTAAGTTTAACATGTCGGTCAAGGAAATGCATAATTCACAATACAGGTAAAACACCTGTGAATAATCAATACAGAAAAGAGTGTAGTTGATATTGAAATGAATGAGTGAATGAAGCATTTATGTAGCACTTTATTGTGTATTGCTGTACACCTAAAGCGCTTTACAATCATATGAAGGGGTCTCTCCTCATCCACTCCACAAACATAAGTGGTTTCGCAGTATTTGTGTGTGCCACAGGTGTAAATGTTGCCAATACAAATGAAGTTGTTTGTTATGCAACTGGACATATTAAATCTGAGACAGACAGATGAAGAGAGATTTTGTTTTGCAGGAACACGGATATGATGAGCAGATCTGAACTGATCACATTAACTGGATCAGACGTCTGATTAGTGATGAGTAATGGAGACCTGTCACGTTCACACACACCTGCGTCTGCGTCTCTGTGTGTGTGTGTGTGTCGGTGTGTGTTTCTGTGTGTGTGCGTGCGTGTGTGTGTCTCTCTGTGTGTGCGTGCGTGTGTCTATGTGTTTCTGTGTGTGCGTGTCTCTCTCTCTGTGTGTGTGTCTGTGTGTGTGTCTCTATGTGTGTGTGTGTGCGTGTGTGTGTCTCTCTGTGTGTGCGTGCGTGTGTCTATGTGTTTCTGTGTGTGCGTGTCTCTCTCTCTGTGTGTGTGTCTGTGTGTGTGTCTCTATGTGTGTGTGTGTGCGTGTGTGTGTCTCTCTGTGTGTGCGTGCGTGTGTCTATGTGTTTCTGTGTGTGCGTGTCTCTCTCTCTGTGTGTGTGTCTGTGTGTGTGTCTCTATGTGTGTGTGTGTGCGTGTGTGTGTCTCTCTGTGTGTGCGTGCGTGTGTCTATGTGTTTCTGTGTGTGCGTGTCTCTCTCTCTGTGTGTGTGTCTGTGTGTGTGTCTCTATGTGTGTGTGTGTGCGTGTGTGTGTCTCTCTGTGTGTGCGTGCGTGTGTCTATGTGTTTCTGTGTGTGCGTGTCTCTCTCTCTGTGTGTGTGTCTGTGTGTGTGTCTCTATGTGTGTGTGTGTGCGTGTGTGTGTCTCTCTGTGTGTGCGTGCGTGTGTCTATGTGTTTCTGTGTGTGCGTGTCTCTCTCTCTGTGTGTGTGTCTGTGTGTGTGTCTCTATGTGTGTGTGTGTGCGTGTGTGTGTCTCTCTGTGTGTGCGTGCGTGTGTCTATGTGTTTCTGTGTGTGCGTGTCTCTCTCTCTGTGTGTGTGTCTGTGTGTGTGTCTCTGTGTGTGCGTGCGTGCGTGCGTGTGTGAGAGAGAGTCAGCGGCTGCATTCTTCAGTATGAGTAATCAATACAGAGGTTTGACCGCTGTGTCTCACTACTTTTTCCATCGTCTTGAGCATGAGTGTGACATTTTGTAAGACTAAGTTATTAGTGTAAATGTTCTTCATTTTTGTAACATTTGTCAAAGTTTCTTGCACCAAAAATAGCCGTAATTTAGCTGTGCATCATCATTCATTAAAGCAGCCGGAGTTTCTGAATGCTGAATAGGCTTTATTATGCAAATAAGCGTGATCATGTTAATGAGCTCATGGTTGTGCATTTTTTGGTTACATTTTAAAATAACATTTCATTTAAATTGAAGTATTATTAAATAGTATTTATTAACCTTTTTTAATTTCAACATTTACCAATGCATTTTTAAAATCAAAAGTCGTATCTGTTAATATTAATTAATGGACCTGAGTTACATGAACTAACAATGAAAAACTTGCCTAAAACTATTTATAATCTGAATTAATGTTAATTTCATCATTAACTAATATCAATGCCTTTGTCCCTCTTTAAGTCACTTTATATAAAAGCATCTACTAAATGCATAAATGTAACTAAATGTAATGCTTTAATGTTTACTGATACAACCTCTGATTTTAATATTTATTGCACTTACATGAACAAACATAAATAGAGATGTATAAATGCTGTAAGAAATATATTGGTCATTGATAGTTCATGGGAGCTATTAAATAATAAAATTATTCAGTGTTGCTTCAAATACGTTTCAAAGATATTTAAACGAAGCCAGAAACACTAGTTAAAATGTTTTTAATGACACAAGTCCTTTTAAATACAATGTGCAAAGTTTTGCAATCACAGCTGGCAAATTAACCTGGAAATAAAATAAAATAAATTATAATAAAGTTTTCTCTTAGGGTTTGGTTACAGTCAGTATATATAACTAGCCGTCTATAAAAACAATAGAAGTCCATGAAATGTCTCCATTTAGATAAAGTAAATATGTGTGCAACATTACACAGGATTGTTGTGGTCTTAGACTGTGTGAGACAGCAGACGTTCCCTCTGGATCCTCTCATCAGACACGGGTCACAGTGTTTCAGCTCTGAAAGAGACACACACACACGTTTCCTTGTGCTCATCAGATAAATGCTAATCTGACACCATGCTAATCTCTTTGTCTTCGCAGTGAGGATGAGGCGATTAAAGCGTGTGCTAACAGCTTATTAGCATGTGTTATTAGTTACACTAATCTACTGGAGGCCTTCACGCTCTGAAAAACGCCTCAGATTGCTTGCAGGCGAGGGGGAAATCTGCAGCCATTTTTCTTCTCTCTGCCTTTTGTTTTTACGAGCAGGATTTTCTGCCGCGCTGTAGAAGCGCACAATGTTGTCAGAGGCTGAATTTATGCACGGAGCAAATTCATTTTAATCACGTTCATTCGCTGTGAGAGGGGGGCAGATGTCTGAATCGCTTTACCCCTCGGTGCTTCTTGTCATCTGCTGTTCATTTAGCACGATCTCCTCAGACCCATCGGGCCGCTTCTCATCACTGCGGCTTGATTTCTGCTGAAAGTAGCATTCTTTCTGCCGTGTGCCTCACGGTTTTAAACAGCAGGATACCCCTGCAACGATCCCTGTGTATTTAAAGATTCCTGAGTGTGTGAGGCACACAGTGTGTGTGTGTGTGTGAGTCAGAGATTATCGCTGGACAGATGGCACAGACTCCAGCTCCGGATTTCAGTAGAGATGTTTCGGATTGAGAAGTTAATCTGTGCTGCTAGAATATCAAACCATCTGTGTTTAATGAGTTAAGAGGGTCCAAACTCTGCTAAAGCCCAGTGATTCTTAACAGTCATCAAACTGTATTTTAAGTTGTAAAATACAGTTAATTTATTTAGATCTTTAAAGACTTAAGACTTTTTTTTTTTAGGTTTGACTAAATTTTTTAATTTTCTCTTATTAATGTTCTTCTGTTTTCTGTTATTAAGTAGTTTTATTTTTATTCATTTTTTTATATATTTTGAATTAGTTTGTATTTTTAAACGTTCCGTTTTGAATTGTATGGGTGAAAATTCAGTTTTGATTTTAGTTAAAGTTTTGTTTAAATATGTCGAAACAATGTTGCCTTGGCTACTAGCTGAAATAAAAGAATTGCATTTTTCTTCGGTTAATGTATATTTTATTTAAAGTAACAAAATTGTTTTTTAATTAGTTTAGTTTTAGTTAACTAACCCACAATCAGCGCAGGTCATTGGGTCACTTTCATCTTTATTTGAGATAAGACTTCTAAAACAAAATCATTCATTTGTTTCTAATATGTTTTTACCTTTTTGTGGCTTAATATGAGGCATATTCCTCATGAGTGGGTGTTTTAAAGAATTGGATAAAATTCTGATGGTAAATATTTCTCTAAGGTAAAGAGTTTTGACAGAAATTTTGGTAACACTTTACTTAAAGCCTTTATGTATAATGCATTATAAAGAGTTATTAAGGGGTATAATGCAATATAATTATTCATAATGTGCGTTGTAATACATTATATCTTGTCGTAAATAATTATTACCAAATTTAAAATGCATAGTGTAACAATGAATTGATAAGAGTTATAAATTATTAACTGTGGTTACAATTCATGAGATTGCACAATGCATCATAATTAATGCATTACAACTACTTTTATAATGCATTATACATAAAGGCTTTAAGTACAGTGTTACGGAAATTTTCTTTAGGATACGTTTGCGTGTCTTAAATCACTCATTTGTTTACATCAGTGAGCGTCAGACTATCATTCTTACTCGTTATGATATGTTGCAACTTCTAACAAAGTTATCAGTCAACTAGTGCGTAAAGTATTATTTACAAGCCAATTTCTCACAGTTGGCACTTGGCAAATGTTAATTTTGGACGTAAGTCATAGATGAGCATGTGCAACACAGACTAATTTCTGCTTCACACACATATATATATGAACTTGTTTTCCTTCTGTGTTTGTAGGAACGCCATCTCTAAGCAGTTCTGGTACCGTGACGGTGCTGGTTGGTGATGTGAATGATAATATTCCATCATTCAGCTCAATGTCTTTCCACACGACCATTCCTGAAGATGCACCCACCGGAACAGACGTCCTGTTGCTCAACAGCTCAGATGCTGATGTAGGACTCAATGGAGTGATCAGGTACAACACTATAGACTGAAACCAAAATGTACTATATAACATTTTATGCATTTTTACAAAAAATCTTTGTTATATGTTTGTCTGTCATTTGTTTTTTTTAGTAATTTTGTCCTCAAACATTTAGCACCACACACACTACCTGTTAAGGTCTTTGCACACTGAGTCCGAAATTTTCGTATACGGTTTTTCGTATTCGTCATCCTAAAAATTTGACACGCACAGAAACCTTGCACACTGAGTCCGATGCGTATTAATTAATCCATTGCGAAAAAAAGAAAGACGAAATATTGGGTCCATCTAATGCTGAGATTGCATAGAGAGGAGCTGCGGGATTATCCCGAGTGATTCAAAGTTTACTACAGGGTTTTGATGCTTTGGTAGCAATACTAGAGCCATATACTTAAAATTTAAACTGAAATTGAAACCAGCATACAATTTTGGCTTTCGCTTCTACGGTGGCTCCGAGTTGTCAAAACACCTCTGAAAATGCTTGCTACGGATGTGAAAAATGCACAAAATCGAGCCCGATCCGATTGTTTTATGACGGGACGAAAGTTTCAGAGGCAGTGTGTAAACGTGATTGACACAATGTGAGGTCGTATGTATTTTTTAATGTGCAAAAATTTCGGACTCAGTGTGCAAATACCTTAAGTCATGTATCTCTAAAATACTCCTGCATGAGCTCATGTGGGGGCAACATGTTCCACTTTCCTAAAAACATGCTAATGAGGATGATAATGAAGTATGACAGACAGACCAGAGCTCAGTGGGGGGTAGCGGGACAGTGAGGGGCTTTAGTTCTTAATTCACAGAACCAGTTTTATGCATTGACATAACATCATAATTCTCACCGAACGTGAACTGGTGTGAGGCAGACAATACGTGACTGTGGAGGATGTTGTTGTTTTTTCACCAGGGTTGTTTTTCACACTTTGTTCTGTAATTTGTGGCATTCCCGTCTCACTCTCTGAAGTTGCCATGTGTGCATGTTACTGTCAGAACCGGTTTGTGTCACGGGCCCCGAAAGTGAACCTCACTGAAACTCAAAGCAGCATGGGAACGGCTCAAATCGGGTGTTTTTGATCAGGGCTGGTTTACTGATGCACAGCTGAGAAAACAAGCTGCGGGAATTATGAAAGAATTGGAAAGATGAATAAAGAATTAATCTTCCTGCCGCCCATATGATAAGATACTTGATGAATAAACTTCTGAATTCTTGCTTAGGAGGAATTTGAGGAATTTTGGGCAGGTGCCGACACTCTACAGACCGAAATATGTAGCTTTCCTATAGTTTAATGCCAAGGTCAAGGGTTTGATTCCAGGCAAAACAAGCACTGATAATATGTGTACCTTGAATACAATGTTAGTCACTTGGGATAAATGTGACCTTGGACCACAAAACCAGTCATAAGGGTCAATTTTTCGAAATTGAGATTTAAACATCAGCTGAATAAATACGTTTTCCATTGATGTAAGGTTTGTTAGGATAGGACACCATTTTTGCCGAGATACAACTATTTGAAAAGCTGTACTCTGAGGGTGCCAAAAAAGATAAATATTGAGAAAATCTCCTTTAAAGTTGTCCAAACTAAGTCCTTAGTAATGCATATTACTAATCAAAAATTAAGTTTTGATTTAGTTACAGTAGGAAATTTATAAAATATCTTTATTTTAACAAGAACATGATCTTTACTTAATATCATGATGGTTTTTGGCATAAAAGAAAAATGTATCATTTTGACACATTCAATGAATTGTTGGCTGTTGCTACAAATATACCCATCTTACTTAAGACTGGTTTTGTGGTCCAAGGTCACAAATGTGTGTGGGTAATTGACAGATAGCATTGTTTGGTCTCCATGCATAAATTGAACCTGTTGTGTTTGTGATTTACAGTTACAGTCTCAGTGGTGGGGACGGTCAGTTCTCCATCAACCCAGCCACAGGCCTGATCATCACCAGCTCCTTGCTGGATCGAGAGGCACGATCGAGTTACCAGCTGCTGGTGGTGGCATCGGACGGTGGACAGCCCACACCGCTATCCAGCTCTGCCACAGTGTCTGTGGTTGTGGCCGACATCAATGATAACCCTCCACGGTTTCACCATCATCCATATGTTACGCACATACCTGCTTCTACTTCCACAGGTGTGTCCTCTATGGCAGGGGTTCATGGTTTCATTGGGTTTTGGTCTGTCTGATTAGTGTCTAATCACTTCTGTTCTGTTTTTTGCAGGCTCACTGGTCTTTGCAGTCACAGTAACAGATGAAGACTTTGGCTCAAATGCTCATCTTCACTATTCGCTCACTGGACGCAATTCAGAAAAGTTCAGGATAGACCCCATCAGAGGTGCCATCACTGCCAGTGAAAAACTCACAGGGAGTTCAGAGGTCACCTTCACGGTCCACGTAAAAGATGGAGGCACCAACCCCAAAACAGACAGCACAACTGTTACGGTTCGCTTCGTTACTGGAGGAGACTTCCCCCATATTAGAATCAAGGAGAAAGCCTTCACCTTCCCAGAAAACCAACCTACAAACACTGTTGTGACTAAGGTGACCGGATCTTCACCCAGGGCAGGTCCTTTGTCGTACTACATTGCAAGCGGAAACCTGGACAATGCATTCCACATAGATCAACTTTCAGGAGAGCTGTCTATCAAAAAGCCTCTGGACTATGAGAATATTGAGAAGTACGTCTTGTGGATAGAGGCTCGAGACCAAGGCTTTCCCCCTTATTCAGCCTATGAGAAAGTAGAGATCGCAGTTCTGGACGTTAACGACAACCATCCTAATTTTGAGCAAGAGCCGTTTCACGCTGAGATTTTAGAAAACCTCTCACCTCAACGTGTGCTGATAGTATCAGCATTTGACCAGGACAGTGGACCAAACGGGCAACTGGAATATGCCATAATTGAAGGCAACAAAGAAAACAGCTTCAGCATCAACAGGGCAACTGGTGAAATCCGCACAACACGACCACTGGATCGAGAGAAGGTCGCACAGTATGCTTTGAGAGTAAAGGCAACAGATAGTGGCAGCCCTCCTAAAAACACGGCAGTGAAGGTCTTGATCAGCGTGTTGGATGTCAATGATAATGCTCCCAGATTCTCCAAAATCTTCAGTGCCACTGTACCTGAAAATGCACCAGTGGGCTTCACTGTTACTCGAGTAACCACCACCGATGAAGACTCAGGAGCTAATGCTATAAGCCGATACTCCATCAGCGACGCAAGTCTTCCCTTCATTATCCACCCCAGCACAGGAGATATCACCATCAGTAGGCCTCTGAACAGAGAGGACACGAACCACTATATTACCAAAGTCTCAGCACACGATTCAGGATGGACTGTTAGCACAGACGTCACAATATTTGTGACAGATGTGAATGATAACGCTCCGAAATTTAGCAAGCCGTCATATTACCTGGACTATCCTGAGCTGACAGAGGTCGGATCCATTGTGACTCAAGTCTCTGCCACAGATCCTGATGAGGGTTTCAACGGTAAAATATTTTACTTTATCCGATCTCAAACAGAGTACTTCCGAATCAACTCCAGCTCTGGTGAGATCTTCGTTAAACAGCAGCTCAGGTATCAAAACTCCAGTGGCCACAGTAATGTCAATGTCAACCGTCATAGTTTCATCGTCACCGCTTCAGACCGAGGCATCAAGCCGCTCATGAGCGAAACCACAGTTATCATAAATGTAGTTGACAGCAATGATAACCCACCCACGTTTGAATCTTCCTTTTACTTTACCCCTGTCACTAAAAGTGTAAAGGTCGGCACCAGACTCCTCAAAGTCACAGCTCATGATCATAAGGACTTTGACTTGAACTCTGAAATAGAGTATGCGGCATCTGGAGGCAACAGTTCCAGCAAGTTCCGCTTGGATAAACAAACTGGATCGGTCACAGTAGCGTCCTCGCTCACCGCAGACACAAATAAAGTGTACCTGCTTGAAATAACAGCAAGTGACAAAGGGAACCCTCCTCTGTCCGCTAAGACAACAGTCAAAATAGCTGTTACAGAAGAGAACCATCATACTCCAGAGTTTTCACAGAACCAAGTAACAGTCACCGTGTCTGAAGGTCTGACTGTCGGCACAGCCATCCGCACACTTTCAGCACGAGATAAGGACAAGGACAAACAAATGAACGGCCTGGTTATTTACAACATCTCCTCAGGTAATGACGGTGGCTCGTTTTCAATTCACAGTCAAACGGGCGTTTTATCCCTATCAAAGCCGCTGGATTATGAGACAAAGCAGAAGCATGAACTCAGAGTTTCTGCAACAGATGGAGGGTGGATTGCCAAGATAAGCTATGTTACAGTTAATGTCCTAGTTACTGATGTAAATGATAACTCTCCAGTATTCGACCCTGTTGAGTACTTCCCAGTCGTGCAGGAAAATGTCCCAAGTGGCACTACTGTGGTAAAAATGAATGCAACTGATAAAGACTCTGGGCCAAATGCCATGATGGCATACGTCATTCAGTCATCAGACAGTGACTTGTTCATAATTGATCCCAACACAGGAATCATCACCACACAAGGTTTCCTAGACTATGAAGCTAAACAGGTGTATCACCTGACCATCAAAGCCTTTAACGTTCCAGATGAAGAACGGTGCAGCTTCGCATATGTTAATATTCAGCTGAAAGGTGCTAATGAATACGTCCCTCGTTTTGTGTCAAAGCAGTACTACTTTGAGGTTTCAGAGGCAGCACCTAAAGGCACAGTCATTGGGGAGGTGTTTGCAAGTGACAGAGACTTGGGAGAAGATGGCATAGTGTATTACTTGATTTTTGGCAGAAGCAGAAAAAGGGGTTTTAGCATTAATAAAAAGACAGGCCAGATCTATGTCTCAGGACCGCTTGACCGTGAAAAAGAAGAAAAGATTTCTCTTAAAGTCTTAGCTAAGAATGCAGGAAGCATAAGAGGGGCAGATATTGATGAGGTGCTTGTGAACATTACGATTCTGGATGCCAACGATCCTCCTGTATTCACCCAGGAGCTCTATGATGTTCAGGTGAATGAGGGACTATCCCCTGGAGGCCTGGTTACATTCGTCAGTGCTGAGGATTCGGATTCTGTCCCTAGCTGGAGCAGATTCACCTATGCCATCACTGCCAACTATGAAAAAAGTACCTTCACCATCAACCCTCAGACAGGACAGGTGTCTGTGGCTTCAGAACTGGACCGAGAAACTGTCCCTGTGTACAACCTCACCGTCCTGGCAGTCGACTCGGGTTCTCCAGCTGCCACTGGCAGTGCCATTTTAATTGTGACCCTGGAGGATATTAACGATAATGGACCAACTTTGGAGACTACAAGTGGGGAGGTGATGGAGAACCAGAGGGCAGGAACATCCGTGATGAAGCTCAGTTCAAGTGATCCAGATCTTGCACCAAATCAAGGACCGTTCTCCTATAACCTCGTCAGCACTGGAGCAGCATCCAGCTACTTCACCCTCAGTTCAACTGGAGAGCTGACCACCAGCCGGGAGATAGACCGAGAGCAGATAAGTGATTTCTACCTCTCTGTGATTATCAAAGACTCTGGTATTCCTCAGATGTCCTCAACAGGAACTGTCCACATCAAAATCAATGATCAGAATGATAATCCCTCAGAGTCTCGCTCCGCAGAGATCTACGTGCATTATTTTGGAAATATGTTCCCTGGAGGATCACTGGGGGTGGTAAAGCCACAGGATCCAGATATACAAGACACATTCCACTGTTTTCTTGTTCCACCAGCAGCTGTCCTCTTCAGCATTCCCACAGGAACCTGTGACCTCCGCTCAAACAGTCGCTCCACAGATGGCACATTTGATTTATCGGTGCGTAGCAGCGATGGCGTCCACGATGCTGTCAACAGCCATGTCCGTGTTTTCTTTATTGGATTCAATAATGCCACAGTGGACAACAGCATCCTGATACGAGTCGTCTCCCAAAGCACCAGCAACTTCCTTACCAATCACTACCTCAGTTTCCTGCGCATCGCCAATTCACAGCTAGCTGGTTTGGGCACTGGAGTCCAGATCTATGGGGTGTTTGAACTAAACAACAGCACTTTCCTGATGGCAGCTGTCAAGCGGGGTCATGGGCAGTACGTCAATCCGAGTGGAGTTGCCACTTTCTTCCAAAGCATCAAGGAGATTCTGCACAGACAAAGTGGAGTTAAGATTGACTCTGTGGACTATGATCCCTGCTTCCACAATCCGTGTCAAAATGCGGGGAGCTGCAAGAGGCGGCTGGGTGTTGGCCCAGACATGAAGACGGAGGAGAGTGTCCCAGTCATCCTCGTCTCAAATCGCCCCCTACAGCCGTACGCTTGTAACTGCAGGCCAGGTTATGCCGGTGCCCTCTGCGAGACTGACATCGATGAGTGCCAGCCGACACCTTGCCACAATGGAGGAACTTGCCACAACTTGGTGGGCGGATTCTCTTGCTCCTGTCCAGAAGGTTTCACTGGGATGGCTTGTGAGAGGGACATCAACGAGTGCCTTTCGAACCCCTGCCAGAACGGGGCACTATGCCAGAATTACCCCGGGGGCTTTAACTGCCTGTGCAAATCTGGATTTGCAGGTACAGTCTGTCATCTATTTGCTTTTTACCAGTAACACAACCACAGATGTTAGGCAAGGCACATACATGCAGCTTGCACACAAGTTTGTTATCATTTTAGGCCAAGAAAAATATTTGCTTCTAAGTAATTGGAGGGGTGTTGTAACCCAAGCATACAGTGGCCATTGCCAAAAGCAGTTTGCTGTTAGGGTCACAGACTGGGAGGTATAAGCTGTGATGCAGATCAACTTGTCATGTTTACTGTAATGAAAGTAGATGATCAGATTTGCACCCTAATAAGGACACGGCCGTAAACCACCTTCAGATTTCACCTGTGCTGTGCAGTTAAACTGCTTGTATACTCTAAAGAGGTCTTTGAGTTTAAGGACCATCTGGCTTTGTTGGGTCCATTTTAAGACAGTTTAAGTCATAGAAAAAAAAAATATTAGAGTGTGGGTTAACCAAACTCTAAAACATAATTTTTTCTATGACTTAAACTGTATTAAAATGCAGAGATCATTTGTAAAGCTAGATAGCTCAAGCCATTTCAGAGTTTTTTAAATCTGTAATGATGACATAATTACAGTGACTGTAAAATCAGTTTGTGTTTGTGAGTATGGATCTGTCTGTGATGTTTGCCTTTGAATGAGCATGTGTGACAGCCTTAGCTTGAATCGGCTCTGTTTGGGCAGGTGTTGGCTGTAGCTTTTGGACATTGTTTTCAACATGGAGCTGTAACAGACGTTTGGTTTCAGGCTCTGAGTCATTACGATTTCTTTTTTTATTCTGATCATAACAAATGACTGCAGTGTGTTCACATCGGAGGCCCCAGATAAATGGGGCTGCTAGAGAATTACACCTATTGACTTACAGTAGTGTGCATGCACTCCAGCTGAACCCCACACTTCCTGTTTTGCTAGCAGTGATGGAGTTTTCGTTCTTCGTGCCATTTGTCTTAGAGAGCTACATACAAGGAGCAGAAAAGGAAAGAACTCAAATTAAGTTTATGCTTGATCATTTGTATGTCTAAGTCATTCTGTTTTTGTCATAGTCTTCAGCATATATGTGTGTTTTATATCAGCACCTCTTTTATGGGTCTCCCAGAACCAGTGCAGCTGATACAGACTTTCACCTTCTCTTTCTTAGAAACGTGGGTCCGTTTACAAGGTGTAAGACTTCGAGCTGTTTGTATTAGAAAGATAAAGTGCACCAGAGATGTGAGAGAGAAAGAAAACACAGGGGATTCTGGGAGCCCCGTGTGAGAACAGTCATTTTCGTGTGTCATGCTCACCTCATTGTTTTCATTGGTGTTTTTTCATGAATTCAGGGAAAGCATGTGACTCCATCATCAATTACTGTGAGTGTAACCCCTGTTTTAATGGGGGTTCCTGCCAGAACCGGGTGGAAGGCTATTACTGTCACTGTCCTTTTGGTAAGTCATCATTTCAGCCCCGGGACCAGTTCAAGGTCCTTCAACTGCTGCTATTAATTCTGGACTGTGTGTGAGACTGTAATGCAGAAACAAATGTGTTGTAAATTACAGAAAATTAACTGCAGTGTGAATTTGTCCATTGACACACAATGTGGTAAATGTTCAACCATATTTTTTGCGTGTTGTACCATGGATGTCATGAATTTTTCACTGCATGAAATTCTTTATATAAATAATAAATCACTCTCCCTCTGCAGGTGTGTTTGGAAAGCACTGTGAACTGAACAGCTATGGATTTGAGGAGCTCTCTTACATGGAATTCCCCAGCCTCGACCCCAACAACAACTACATCTACATCAAGTTCGCCACTTTGAAGGAAAACGCCCTGCTCATGTACAATCACGACAACCAGACCGGCGACAAGGCGGAGTTCCTGGCCCTCGAGATCTTAGAAGGCAGAATGAGGTTCTCGTTTAACTTGGGGAGTGGCACTTACAAGCTCATGACGACCATCAGGGTCTCAGATGGCCAGTTCCACACGGTCATCGCCAGGAGAGCAGGAATGGTGAGAATCCTTTCGATCCGTCTATTAATCTTTCTGCAAGGAACCTTCAGATTGGTTACGAAGATGTTTTACTCTGTTCTCGCAGGTTTTGTTCAAATTAAATTGTTTATTGGTTGTGTTTTATTTATGCATTCTTTTCCGAGATGTCAGGCTAAAGTCTTAACTCTTCTGGACCTGCTGCATAAAATCTCTCTGTAAATGGCTTGTAAAAACACTTCAGCACGGCATTACTGCAACACCTCAGCTTTGTGTGATCCGACTAATGTTCCTGAAAAATATGCTGTAAGTCTGTTGTGGGCCTCACTGAAGGCCTGAGAGTAGAGCCGTGTGTCATGAGAACCCAGCCCCTACGGTGCAATAAAGAGAACCTGATCTGTGTGTTTGGAGAAGAGGATGTGGGTCACTTCGGTGGTTCTGTAGGGCCGTTTTTTTTTCTTCCTTTTCGTTCTAGACGTGAGCTTGAGCAGATGTTAAAGTCATACATGGCCCCTTGTTTTCCCCCGTGGAGAGAGCTGAACTCTGACAGTCAAGGGTACTTTTGTTTAGTTAAGTTGTCCTAGTTTACCCCACAGCCAGATGCGTTGGATTTTGGCATGCTGTCTCGAGCTCATGGTTTTTTTGTTTACAGGAGAGTTGGAGTTTATCGAGAGCTGGTCTACGGCCACGTTTTTGCTCTTCACTTGTTTCTGTGTTGTGTGTTGCAACTTAGATGGTTGATGGATTATAAATAGAAAAGTAGAAATCAGCTCGCACACCCACATACAGCATGTGTTTCCAAACACCGTCCAAAAAAGCAGCTCAAAGCCAAATCTATTTAATACAGACTCTGAAAATGCTCTTTGATCCCAACTGGGTCCAGTTTCAGATTTTCAGACCATTGCAGTCTAGTCGTGCACTGGATGCACACTAAAACATTCATGCAACAGATTGCATCAATCTTTTTGAGTTATGATAACATATGAAATGATGCTCAACCAGCAAACTTAATTGATGAACTTAACTTGTGGTATAAACATTATTTGTTGATTACTCAAAAACATTTTTTAAACATAATAGTTGTTAAAAAAAATTTAAAAACTTTTTGCATGGTTTCCCAAGCTAACTAGGAACTTTCTTACAACTTTCACTAATATTTTTTAAAAGTTATATAAATGGACAAAACATTTTTAAAGTAATATTTATGAAATGTTCTTATAACTTTATTAATATTTGATATACATTCTCATAACGTTCTGAGATCTGCATTCTTAGAATATCCTTATGATGTTATTTGTCCTTGATGAACATTCTAAGAAACATTTTTGTAACCTTTAAATAACATTCTAGTCACGACAAGAAGACTGGACATTTTAATAAACAATGCTACATTTAAAGTGAAAATAAAGTTAGTAGAATGTTGTAGGAAACGTTTTTGTAACCTTTAAATAACATTCTAATCACAATCATGAAAACGATCAATCAAGAAAACTGGGCATTTCAACATTTTAGAAACTTCTAAAAACAATGTTCCCACAATGTTTTTATAACCTAAGTTTGTCACCTGTGTAGAAGTCTGCTGCTTAATTTTCAAAGTTAACAAGATAATTTAATTCAGTTCTGCTGCATGAAATTGGTTTAGAGACTCGTTTCTGAAAGCAAATGTTTCCTCTGCTAGAAGTGTGCGATGTGGTCTGGTTAAGTCTTTTTGAAGTGCAGGGAGGCATTAATGCGATGGCCAGACGCTCGAGCCGCGCAGGAAGTCGTCTGTATCAGTACTTAGCACAGCTCCAGCAGACAAAAACGTCTTGTTTCCATTGTTAGTGTAGGATTTTCTTTTTATAGGCTGAAGTTCGTCTATAACGGAAGTGAAGTGTCTGTATTATCTGAACGTTGAGGTCGTGCTGTTGTCTGATGTCAGTCCTGCTTCTCAGTGCCTCTGTACTCTTTGCACCTCCTCCTCTGAGATGTTTTTCTCCCAGATGTCTGCACGGGACTCATAAAGCACCGAGAGGACAGGACAGATCACTGTAGTATGTCTTGCAGTAATTTATTCACCAGAGACAGACCTTAGTTTCAGTAGTCATGTCAAAGCTGTAACTAAATCAGCATACTATCATCTCAAAAACATTGCAAGGATTAGATGTTTTGTTTCCAGTCAAGACTTGGAGAAACTTGTTCATGCCTTTATCACCAGCAGGGTGGACTATTGTAATGGTCTCCTCACTGGCCTTCCCAAGAAGACCATTAGACAGCTGCAGCTCATCCAGAACGCTGCTGCCAGGATCCTGACTAGAACCAGAAAATCTGAGCATATTACACCAGTCCTCAGGTCCTTACACTGGCTTCCAGTTATATTTAGGATTGATTTTAAAGTACTTTTACTCGTTTATAAATCACTCAATGGCCTAGGACCTAAATATATAGCAGATATGCTCACTGAATATAAACCTAACAGACCACTCAGATCATTAGGATCGAGTCAGTTAGAAATACCAAGGGTTCACACAAAACAAGGGGAATGTGCTTTTAGTTATTATGCCACCCGCAGCTGGAATCAGCTTCCAGAAGAGATCAGATGTGCTAAAACATTAGTCACATTTAAATGCAGACTCAAAACTCATCTGTTTAGCTGTGCATTTACTGAATGAGCACTGTGCTACGTCCCAACTGATTGCACTATATTTTATGTATAATCATTTTCTATTCTTAACTGTTTTAAATTCATTTTAAACCTCTTAAATACATTTTGAAATCGTTTTCAAAGTTTTTAAATTCCTTGTTTTATTGTTGTGATTATTTTTTTATTATTATTCTTTTCTTTTCTTTTATGTAAAGCACTTTGAATTACCATTGTGTATGAAATGTGCTATATAAATAAACTTGCCTTGCCCTGCCTAGGCTCCACAAAATACTCAAACTTGACAAATACATACAGGTCATTTTATTTAGTCATTTAATTTAAAGCACAAATACATTCCAAGATGTTTTCATTTTGATTTAAAAATGCATATGGACGTCTGAGATTGTTATTCCGAGATAAAAAGTAAAATACAGTCAAATAAAGACAGAGTTTGATTTCGAGACTGTCAGTCTCAACCAGCTGCACACAGACATCACGCTGACCTGTTTGTCTGTCTGCTGTGTTAAAGGCTGCGTCGCTCACTGTTGACCTGTGTGGGGAGGAACAGGAACCGGGATACTGTGCCGTCAGCAATGTGGCTGTTCATACTGACTGGTGAGAAACACACATTTACACTCATTATAGCATCTCTTTATTACTGCATGTCCCAATATAGAGCGCAACAGTGACCACATGCCAAGTGGCCTGGGTTTTGAAGGTATTTTCACCATTCATTTTCACTACAGAGTATGAGATGCATCACGATATTCCAAACTTTGACTATATAAAGTAAAAATATTTTAAATAAAATTTGTATTATTAATACATTTATTAAAATCTATTAATGGTAGATGATTGGTAGATCTCGCTTCAAAATTGTGGGTCTAAGATTATTCACAATATTACAAACTTTGATTTAAAAAAGATATTAAAAAGTTAAATATTAAATTATTGGTAGATGTTTGGCAGATCTCATTTCAGAATTATGGGTAGTTGTTTAAATGTACATTTAAAGCATTTAAAAAAAATTTCAATCATGTCTACGTTGCAAAAGTATTTTTTTTCTAGTATAAATATCTAAACATTCTTGAATCATGATGCCTTTACTTCAGATGATTTTAGATATTAAGTCTTGTTTTCTGAAAAATTTACCAAAATTTGCCAAAATTTAACAAATATCTGCTAATGGGGTCAGAAAAATTATCTTAATTCAAAGGGAAAACAATATGATTTTTCAGATATTTTTTCTTGTGCATATCACTTAATGGTCAGTCTGCCTTGAAAGATATATTGTTACTGAAGAAAGTCAATTTCTCTTCTGGAAGCCGAGTGTGGCGCTGTTATGTCTGATTTTCTCATCTCTCAGGATTCTGGATGTCCAGCCGAACCGTCTGTCTGTTGGGGGTGTTCGGTCGATTGAAGCCCTCCTGCATCGTCGAGGTCAGGTGGCCACGCATGACTTTGTCGGGTGCATCATGGAGTTCGCTGTCAATGGACGTCCGCTGGAACCGTCTCAAGCTCTGGCTTCACACGGCATCCTGGACAGGTCTGTCACCGAACACACAAACACAAAACACGAGCTGTGTCACTGAACGACAGCTCATTCGGCTCTCTGGACGTCTGTGAATGCTAAATGAAAGCTGGCTCCAGTTGGCCCAAGTCTTATTTTTGATGTCTGTGTGAATTTTCTGGAGCAGGTTGAATAGTGTTGATTTTATTTCAGGTGACTGATGCTTTGAAATGAATGCAGCTCTTTTGCATATATGCTAATGTTGGAGTCATGGACTCTTGTGTCGCTGAGATGTTCCCCGCTGAAGGTTTTTGTGCGTCTTTCATCCACAGATGCCCCAGGTTAGAGGGCGCGTGTGTCGCCGAGCCCTGCAGACACGGTGGGACGTGTCTGGACATGTGGTCGTGGCAGCAGTGCCAGTGTATTGAGGGTTTCACTGGACCCACCTGTGAGAAATGTGAGTTTTTGCAATCTGGAATGATTAAATCTAATATTTTATTAACTATTGTTCATTCATGCATTGGTGAATTTTGAGATTTTGGGTTATGTCTTCAGACTATTGAAAAGGAAATATGCAAAATACACATTTAAGTGTATCTTTATCTATTTGCATCTGTAATTTCAATTACAAGACGTATTTTTAAAGAGTTTTTTCTCTGCTTCAGTAACTCTTACATAGACCAAATTTTACAGTTTTATTCCTATCTATATTCTGCAGGTTTTTACTGAGGGTTTTTTTCCATTTATCATTTACACTGATTTATACAACATTTTAATCCTAAAAATGGTGAAAATATGTTTGTTTAAAGGCGTTGTGTTTTTTTCCTCCACTTCAGCAGCACTTACATAAACCAAAACTTACAGGTTTATTCATATCTTTGTTATGAAGGTTTTTACAGAGGGATTTGCTCATATATCATTCACACTGATTTATACAACATTTTACTCCGAAAAACATGGTAAAAATCCCTATCTTTAAAGCCTGTGAGTTTTTATCTCCACTTCTGCAGATCATACATATATCAAATCTTAGAGTTTTATTCCTTTCTATATCCTTAAGGTTTTTACAGAGGGATTTGTTCATATATCATTCACACTGATTTATACAGCATTTTACTTCGAAAAACATGGTAAAAATCCCTATCTTTAAAGCCTGTGAGTTTTTATCTCCACTTCTGCAGATCATACATATATCAAATCTTAGAGTTTTATTCCTTTCTATATCCTTAAGGTTTTTACAGAGGGATTTGTTCATATATCATTCACACTGATTTATACAGCATTTTACTTCGAAAAACATGGTAAAAATCCCTATCTTTAAAGCCTGTGAGTTTTTATCTCCACTTCTGCAGATCATACATATATCACATCTTAGAGTTTTATTCCTTTCTATATCCTTAAGGTTTTTATAGAGGGATTTGTTCATATATCATTCACACTGATTTCTACAACAATTTATTTCTCAAAACATGTTGAAATTGTATTTTTTTCGCCTGTTGACAGTATTTTCTGATTTATGGTGTGATAAAAAGAGAAATCCTAAATCCTTTCTGTAAAAATCTTTAACTAATATTTCAACAGAATCAAACTAATTTTTAACCTGGCTATATCCACGTTTATGTTCAGGAAATGTACACAATTGAGTGCATATTTAATTTGTATAATGCAAACATTTCAGAAAACTTGTACTAAAAACAGTTATGATTTGCTGTGATTTTACCTTAAAATGTGTACGTGTGTGCTACGTATGCTACGTGTACTGCGTTAAGCTAACTGAGACTTGTTATAGCACTTGCGTATCATTGCTCTTTTGTTTATTTTGATTGCTTCCATTGTCCTCATTTGTAAGTCGCTTTGGATAAAAGCGTCTGTTAAATGTCTAAATTTAAATGTAAATAATGTGCGTTTTCCAATTGGCAGAGAAACAAAAGAGGCATGGCATGAGAATCAACCAGTCAAAAGCATGTTGTTTGGTTTCTATATGTGCTGCTGAAATCACATTGGTCCAGAATCCTAGTATACGTAACAGTGTTAAATGCCAGATATTTTATGTAAGAGTTATGAATTGTCACTTTTCTCTTCATCGCATCACAATGTGCAAAAAGATCCTGAATGGAGTCTAAACTAGAATCCGTGTGTGCTTCTCTCAGACATCACTGCAGATACGGCTCTATCTCTGGACGGTTCAGGTCGTTTGGACTATGGTTTAAGTCAGACTCGCAAGAGAGATGTGTTGTTGGCACGAGCGCTGCAGGACCCTGGCCGACCCGTCCCGGAATACAGCAGCCTGGAGCTGAAGTTCCGCACACGCAGCGGCTCTGGAACGCTGCTGCATGCACAGGAGAGCTCCAACTACACCACCGTCAGGGTAAGTGTGCTCTGGGCTCACGGCCAACCGGCTGAACCCCCTCGCCTCTCCGTCCACTGCAGCTGCAGACGACTAGTGAGGCCGCAGAGAGCTACTACTCAAAACCACGCAAACACAAAGACACAACCACATTCATAGTATCTCACAGCACAGTGTCGCACATCTCAGATTTGTTCTTTGTTCAAGACGGATTTTCCAATTCCAGATTTTGTAGGTCTGTAAATCATTTTCCTTCTCCACTGCAGTTCTTTTCTGTTATCCCTTCTTTTTCCAATCAAGATTATTTTTCCATTTCGATAATGAATCAGTCAGATTAGCACATGCATTACATAGCTCTGTTACAAAATATAGTGAGCCGTCTACTTAGACAGCATGTCCCAAATTTGGCAATGTAGTATTACTTAGTCATTTGAATTTAATTGAAATGTTAAAGGTATCATCAATGCACTTCAGATGCTCTATTATGATTATATAGTATTATAGTATGTGTTTTTCATTAACTTAAATTTTTATATATTTAGTGTCCATTTATAATACATTTAGTTTAAGTGTTAATAATTTTGTTTTGTCATTTTTGTTCTATTCCTATAACTTTATTTTTGCGTTTGACTTTTTTTAGAACTTCAACTTAGACATTTCAGTTAAGTTTAGTTTAGGTGCTAAACATTTTTGTTTGTGTTTTTGTCATTTGTTATTTTTATTTATATTTCTACTTAACTTTAATTTATTTTTCAGTTTTAGTCATTTTAGAGCTTGCTTCAGTCAGATGCCAGGGAAGCATTTGAAATTTTAGTTTCAGATTTAAGTCGAATTTTTTCATCAAATATTTAATTTCAGCTATATTTCAAGTACCGAACATGTTTTAGTAGTTTACAATAACAATACTGCTTACTAAGATCGCTTATTTTTGTCAGATAAGTTAGCATCACATGTGTCCTTTACTGAGAAGGTAATCCCAGAATGCACTTGGGGGAAAAAACAAAATTACATAAATACATAAAAATTTAAAATTTCAATAAATATTATTCTGTCTAATTAAACTGGGGTTTGGAACAGAGCTGATAGTTTTTGATATGAGGCAATGCGTCGTCGTACGATAGATTAAATCCTGCTATTAAATTACATTCATTGATCTTCTCTCTCTCTGTCTCAGCTGAAGAACGGTCTGCTGCTGTACGTGTCTGACGCTGGTGTCGCCGGTAAGGTGGAGAGGATTGTGGGAGATGTTGTTTTGTCTGACGGTCAGTGGCACACACTCCTGCTTCAGAGAAACGGATCATCCACCATTCTGCGGATCGACGAGTCCAGCTCGAAAGTCATTCTGCACAATACACAGGACTTTGGAGGGATTGATGTGCACACGCTGTCTCTCGGGGGCGTCCCAGCCCTACCAACACAACAGAAAACCAGCCCAGGTCAGTCCACATTCTGTATAACCTCTTATAATGATGGCTAGAAGTATCATTATGAAGCAAGACTGCATTGCAAACATCCCAGTGACATTTGTACTATAAGCTGCTTTCAATCAAATATGTAAATATTTTAATCACCAGAAATGACACTGACATTGCATGTTAATTATGAACTAAACAATTTTAGCAATGAGAAACGCCTGTCTCGCAGGCAGTGGATGCGTCATAGCTGGCGCACTCATTCATATTTTCTGCCCGAATCAAAACTTGGGAGTGTTTTTCCTCTACGAGTGAAAGTGACAGGAGAAAGTTCAGAGAAAGGGTGCGTGTTTGTGCGCTAACTAGGTTAGACAGCGGACTGCCAACAGGAAAGAATGTCTGAACTTTCCTCTGCAGGACCTGCACAGTGCAGCAATCCACAGAGCTGAACTATTGTCCATTAAAAACAGTCACTTGTAGACACTTCAGACTAGAGCACTGAAACAGAGAAAAGACACCGTTTAGCCTGCGAAAAGACTGGAATCTTTATTAGAGCTCCAGCCAGGCTGAGCAAGATGTGTTCGGGTGAAGTCCCATAGGAAAGGGAAAACCTGTTTTTGTTTGTTTTATCTTTTTGTTTTTCTTAAGTCTCCTTCTCAGATGTTTTTGCTGAGAAATGAACCAGTAATCTCACTTGTGTCTGTAGTTTCACAAGAGATCCCAATGTGCTCAGATTTACCAAGACTCAAAAGTCACACAGTATGAACATGATCTGAGCTGCTATCCACATTACTATTGTCAAGTATTAGCTAACTGTTGTCCGTTTCTCCTAAAAAATAAAACAAAGTTGACGTTTAAATGAAACCTTACTGAGAAACCTCTGAGCAAAAAGATCACCAGCTGATGTTCATATATGGTCAAATTGAGCTGTTAGGTTGTAACCCATTCTTTACTGGCAAATATCTAAATATCAAATGAAATTATCCAAACTATTATAAGGTAAACATATTTTGTGCACGTAAGGTCATTTCATTTCTGGTTTCAAGGGCTGGAAGAGAGCGGATGAGAAATTGAATTGGACCAGTCTGCTTTTTCCCTCTAATAAACAGAACCAAATGTTCTGTGTTTGAATGGGGCATAAATTCAATAAACATCAATTTACATTGTTGACGGTTCGTTGTTAGGCAACATGATAGTGCAGGTCTGAATCAGTGACATCAAGATTTTTCCCAGATGGCGTGGTTTTAAAAGGTTGCATTTTTGGCTTGCAGGACACTTGCTGAAGAGAAGAGTCTGTTTCTCTTCCTCCTGATGTAAAAGCGACGATTTGTTGATGTGTATCCCTGGGGGAGAATTTTGTTCTACATTGGCTGATGCTACAGCAATCAGAAACCCAAACAAAATGTCTGCCTGTGTAGCGTTAAACTAAGCAATGTCCATTTCTTCAAGTCAGTCTCATTTCTATGTCATGTTGGGGAAGCTCTTGTCTCTCACGTAGCCAAACGATTGACTTGTAGCATACATTTTGTTGCAGTTTGCAGCTTTTGTCCAAAAATCTGTCCACTCAGGTCTGTTTGACTGGCGTAAAAACAAACCATAACACCGTGTCCTAACTACACCCGACAAGAAATTTGGGTGTCCAAACTAGACACGACGCAACACCGTGTAGACGCGACAGAATCTAATCAAATAGGACAGAATCAAATATTACATCCAATCAGAAGCGTGTGTGGGCGGGCTCTCTCTGAAAGCGCTCTGCACTCACTACGAAATGGATACGTTTATAATCAAATTCATAAATATTAAACCTTTTTAACATTATTAAATGTAGGCCTACATACTGAGTGACTGATACCATCTTTATTTTGGAATACACTTGTTGGTTCGCTGTGAGTTTACAGTTTTAATGTACATCTTTGCTTTTATTTATTTTCAAGATCTGAGGTAAACTATCTGTTGTTGCTTTCAGTGTGGCTATATATGCCACGCAATATGATATTCAAACTCACATTAGACATGTTTAACTTTGAAAAAAGCACATAATCAGTACCTGATATTATCACTGTCATATAGTTTGTATATTGTTGTTCTAGACGCGACGTTGCAGAAATAGAAACCGTTTCTAAAACAGAAATTTCGCATGTTACGACAAAACTTCTGATTAACATGGAAAATATACCTTTTATCGCATGTCACGTCGAGTGTAGTTAGGATACAATGTTACTGACCACCTTTTATCTGCCGTTTAGGAGTGGGTGCATTTAAAACAGTACTCAAACCATTTCTGAGATGATTTGAGCTAATGCTCCTTTCTCTGTGCTTCTAGGTTTTGATGGGTGTTATGCCTATGTGAAATATAACGGAGAGATACTCCCCTTCAGTGGTGAACACAGGACCGTCTCCATCTCCAAGACTGATCCCTCTGTGAAGATCGGCTGTCGTGGCCCTAATCTATGTGAGAGTAGCCCATGCTGGGACGGGCTGATGTGTGTAAACCAGTGGTACACCTACCAATGTGTCCCACCGGGCGACTGCACCTCGAACCCCTGCCAGCACGGCGGCAGCTGTGTGCCCGGCACTCGTGGAGGCTTCACCTGTGCGTGCGAGGAGTTCTACACGGGCAGAGTCTGCGAGAGCCTGGTGGCCTGTCTGGGAGTCCGGTGTCCGCAAGGTACGGAGTGTAAGCTGGGAGCAAATGGAGGGTTCACCTGTAGTCCGAGTGCCACAACCGAGGAGATGGTTCTGCCCATCTGGGCGGTTCCTGCAATTGTGGGCGGCTGCGCGACTGTCTTGGCGTTGGTGGTTTTGAGTCTCATCCTGTGCAACCACTGCAAGGGCCGCAAGAAAACCAAAGTGCCAAAGGACGAGAAGAAAACAGAGAAGAAGAAGAAAAAGAAAAAGAAAGGCAGCGAGAATGTGGCGTTCGATGATCCGGACAACATTCCGCCTTACGGAGACGATATGACAGTCCGGAAGCAGCCAGAGGGAAACCCCAAACCTGACATCATAGAGCGAGAGAACCCTTACCTGATCTACGATGAAACCGACATTCCGCACAACAACGAAACCATTCCTAGCGCCCCCTGTGCTCCGTGTGCAGGACCAGAGGCCGATATGGAACACTACGACATTGACAATGCCAGTAGCATTGCTCCGTCGGACGCCGACATCATCCAGCACTACAAACACTTCCGTAGCCACACTCCCAAGTTTTCCATTCAGCGCCACAGTCCGTTGGGATTTGCCCGCCAGTCCCCTCTTCCACTAGGTGCCACCAGCTACACCTACCAGCCGACCTACACCCAGGGGCTCCGCTCCACCCCTCTCAGCCATTCAGCTTGCCCCACGCCCAATCCCCTGTCACGCCACAGCCCCGCACCCTTTACCAAGCCGTCCTCCTTCTACCGCAACACTCCCACCCGTGAACTCAACTTGGCACGGCGCGAGGGCAGCCCTCTCGATTTCCATGGCGAAGTGTGCCAACCTGGTATGTTTAACTACGCCACCCGGTTGGGTAGGCGCAGCAAGAGCCCTCAAACCATGGCGGGCCACGGCTCTCGGCCCGGGAGTCGTCTCAAGCAGCCAATCGAGCAGATTCCGTTAGAGAGCGGTCCACCTGTGGGGTTGTCCATAGAGGAGGTGGAACGCCTTAACACACCTCGACCTAGGAATCCCAGCATCTGCAGCGCCGATCACGGGCGCTCATCATCTGAGGAAGACTGCCGTCGACCGCTCTCACGTGTCCGGAACCCTGCGGATGGCATCCCGGCTCCGGAATCCTCCTCCGAGAGCGACTCCCATGACTCCTTCACCTGCTCGGAGATGGAGTACGACCGCGAGAAACCAGTTTCTTACAGTTCTCGCATGCCCAAGCTCTCACAGGTCAATGAATCAGATGCTGATGACGAGGATCACGGAGGAAGGATGCGACAAAGGCGATACTCCAGCCGACGTGCAGAGGGTGGGCCGGCCAGCGGCCACAACACTCTATCGGAGTATCAGCACCACACTTTACCCCATAAACTGGGCCAAGGGTCCAATAATTTCAACTGGGACAACCTACTGAACTGGGGTCCGGGGTTCACCCACTACGTGGACGTTTTTAAAGACTTAGCACTGCTACCCGAGAACTCTGCTGCTAAAGACATCGAAATGAAGAGCGGCGACGGCTCCATCACGATTCTGAATGAGGGCGAAGCAGAGCAGTACGTATGAGAAGCAAGTCCTTGGGCCTCATTTATAAAGCGTGCATACACACAGATTTGATCTTAGAGTGTGCGTACGCTTAAATCCACGCCAATGCTCATATTTGTAAAAACTGCCTTAGCGTCACGTCAGGGTCTGAGCAGACGTACGCACTTTTTCTTGTTGGAGTACTGCAGGTTTTTGAAAATGTAAATTGTTCTTGCAGCTCGCTGTGCTAAATTAAAGGATTTGGGCGATGACTGGTGATCTTTTATATGTTAATGTCATTAATTAGGAGTCATTTACAAGGCAGAGAGCTGAAACCATTCAGTTATGCGCAAGTTCAAGATAATTTACGATTCATAGATTTCACATCGACAGGCGTACATGCGTTTTCTGTGCGTACGTTCATTCTATGAATCACACGTACGCATATTTGAGAGATGATCGTAAGATCAAATTTAGGATGGTTTCTGCACAACATTTTATAAATGAGGCCCCTCATCTCTTCGCCTTCTGAGACTGGAGTCAGGAGCCGTGGCGAAACACATGAAATACTGATCAATTAAGACGAACTTAAATGCAGAAAGGCAGAGCACTGATTCAAAAGACGAGCACCAAAGACCCTTCACAGAGTGCACTACAGAAACGCTAGGGGTTGCACAGACTAGTTGTTTGGTTTTGCAATTAGTTGATGTGTTGGGTTGACTAGTCGTGGATTATGCAAAGGTGCCTCCCTGTGTATGTGCATGACATTATCTTCATACAGTATTGGCCCATTGTATTTGTAATTTAGTAAACCCAGAGCACATTGTAAGTGAACCCCACTGGTGCTGTGTAATGACCAATTTTGTTCAAGTGTTGCATTGAACATAAGCAGCCAAGACTGCTGATGCCAGATGCTGCATTATGAGCCACTTATGTTAAGATAAACAGCGATCCACTGACTAGTAAACGAATAGTCGTGCAACCCCTTCCTACAAACACACCAACCACACAATGTCTGGAAGAGGAAGCTGGGAGAGGTGCGGTACACATATGAAGTGAATCAGTTCTGGTCCATCTGTCTGTTCTGACTGAGACCAGAGTGTTAAAATTAAGTTGGTCATAATGAAGGGTCTTGGTGACCCTCCGGCGCTGCAACCCTGGAGTCTGGGCTCTGTCCAGGTGCCTCGACCTCTAGGAATCCCGTCCATGAGCTCGGTGTGAAGAGCAGGGCCATATTTGGCTCCGGTTCTGCACACTCCAGCCAAAATAGAAAGAAAAGCTCTGGAACCGTCCGCCAAGAACGGGTGTTTCTCATCCTGAATTACTGGCTGCAGTCTAAAACAACAAAACCTCCCGATATGAGATTAATCAGGCCTCTGCCTTCTGGATATTTGAGGATTTACATTTAGGAGCACGGACGCTATGACTTTGAACGGTTGTTTGTATTGGTGTATTGCAGGTTTCGTACAAACACGCTTGACCCGTCTAACGCAATGCCCACCTGCTATGAGACTATGAACTTGTGTACATTTTGTATTAATATGGAAGATCTTGGAAGTCGATGTTCTCTGTTGTTACATGTTCTTTGTTGTTCAATGTTTTTTAAAATGTACTGTTTCTACTTTTTTTACTGTTTATTAACTTAAAGGTTCATCAGCATTTTTATGGATATTTTTCATATGCTGGAAATGAGGTTCTTACTTTCAGCGGAAGTAAGATTGAACTTCTTATTTTTTACATTTGTTACTTATGTAACATCAGTATTTTCCACTATTTTGATAAAACTATAACATAAATGTCTGATTTATACGTGTAAAAGCCAATAACAGAATAAAAAAAAATATTTATTTAAAAAAGTTCATTTCAGTTTTGATGTGATGAGACTTAACTGACTGAAAGCTGGATTTCAAAATGACTTTTTTTTTTTAGAAAGTTTCAGTGCGTTTAACCATCAATGACTCCTTTTGTGGACAGAAAGGAACTGATATGAATTGAATGAAACATTCAGTAGCTCTCAGAGACTGAAAACGAGCCCGATGCAGGACAGAAAAACCGCGTGACTTTAAAAAGAAAATGACTGATGCTTTAAATTAAGGTTCAAAAGGGGAGGCTCAAAAGTCTGGGTGACAATTTCTCCCAAAATGGAGATATTAAGGCAAATGTAGCTTTAACACTCTTATAAGTTAGGATGTGTGTAATTACAAGAGACACATTTTAAGCTAATTATAGTGATTTAAAACTAGAATTGAAGAATCAGCCAGAATGAGCAAAAGATCTGCGTTGCTGGAACCTGTATGAGCGGCGGCGCTCCTGAGGGATGTTGCTCTCTGCTGTTGTTTACAGAAGCAACACACAGCTGATTTTGCACAAACTTACAGGAAACGACTGTGAATAAACAATCACACATTCCATAAACCAGCGTGTCACTGATGCTGCGGAGACGGTTTTGGGCTACTTTAAAACTATTGCTGCGACTGGATTTTTTCCTGTGGTTTTGAAGTTTTAACAATGACACAAATATTATGACATTTATATTCATGCAAATGTAATGATTATTTAAATCAGTTTCTATCCCACCAAACCGATGTCAAATTGAAGTCACATCGATTTCCGAACTTTTTGAACAGTTGCAAGTGTTTTTTTTACTGCAATTTTAAAACTTCTGGAACACAATAATCTGAAGAATGCATCATTTAAAGCCACTTGATGAATCAATAAAACCGGATGTAATTTGATGCAAAGGTAATATAATAGAAAGACTTCTATTATTTTTTTAAAAATACAAAAATGAAAAACTTTCGAGGATTTACGATGCGATTCATCACAGTTTTGTGAAAAGGGTCCATTTCATAAAACCCCTTTTCTGTAACAAGAAGTGTCATGAAAGTGTCTTCCTCATTAAATGTGAGAACCCTGTTAAAACTTCCCGTCAGAAGCAGACAGATGAAGTTTAATAAGCTAAAAGGTAAATGCAGTTGATGTTTTTATAAGAGAACGTCTTTCAGAAAGTTATCTGACACTGTTTGTACACACCCTGGATTCTTTCTGGAACGTTGTGAAGTCTGAATCCGTCTGATTCCCACAATCTCCCCGACAATCCCATCCAGCTCCTGTCCTCTCGCTCGGTCCATATGTGTGAGGACACTTCCGACGACGTCCGAGTGCCATCTGCCAGACATGTGGCTTGTAATCAGAGCGATTCTAGGCTGGTTTGAATCTCCACTGGCCAAACAGACGGAGTCTTTAAAAACGTTATCAGACCACATCGGTGTCCTGCCATTATTCACCGAAGACAATCATCACAGAGTCTGATCACACACATTAAGTTTCACTCTGGTTTATTTTCGAAATGGTCTCTTTCGTGAATCAGTGGTTTTATTAACCAGCACAGACTAAATATTGTCCAGACATGTAATGAGATCATGTGTGTGATTTCGGTGTTGATTCAGGCTTTTCTCCGGCATTTAAATCAGTTTAAGCTCCATTAGAGACACTGACATAATGAACACTGACGCTCCACCAAAGCACGACTCGACCAGCAACACGGCCACCGAAACATCCCTCTCATCAGCTGATTTTGTGCTTGAATGACATGATCAGAAGTATGTTGTTTTCTTTATATTATAAAATATGTGACCCTGGAGCACAAAAGCAGTCTTGATTGATTTTCTCAATATTTGGATTTTTTTTGCACCCTCAGATTCCAGATTTTCAAATAGTTGTATCTCAGCCAAATATTGTCCTATCCTAACAAACCATACATCAATGGAAAGCTTATTTAACGTATAGCACTGAATTCAGTACAGCTTGCATTGTATAAAGACTTGTCTGCTGATCATTCTCACTCACACAGGCCTCAGTTAACAAGGAAAACCAAAAAACTACACACTTCTGAAGAGTCAAATTAGAGACTCCACGAAATAGACAAAAGTGGTGAAGTTATATTAAAGCAAAAAAGATTTATGAGAGAAACCAATGTGCAAAACAATTCCTTCAACACTCTCACTGTTCCTCACAGCTGATTGGAGCACAGCGAGAGAGGGGCGGGGCTAATTACCACTGCACACAGCTGATTGGAGCACGGGGAAAGATGGGCGGAGCTAATACTGATTGCCTTTCCTTCTACACCAATCAGATGATCTAGAAATTATTCAGATATTATTTAATTAGGTCACACACACACACACACACACACAATAACTCCATTGTCATACATACAAACCAAAATATGCTTATAAAAATAAATAATGTTGTATTATGGCCAGTAATACATATTTATGGCTGCCACATGCAGTATATCAGATTGACTCATGTTGATGTCCAACGCACTTTAGCTACAGAAGTTACTTTCACAATGGACACTTTCTACAGGACTGTGACGCTATTATTTGCTATTTGAACAAATGGGAATGCGAAAAATATATTTATTGTAGTCTCCCATCCACTGCTGCTATAGAAGGTTACCCGACTATGACGACTTCGGCTGCTGAGAAACCCAGAAATGTGGAAACGGTCCATAAGTGTGTTTTGAAGATGTTCTGTCTCATCTCTCTCTCTTTTTACACATGCATTTGATTAGATCTGGATCCTGTGTGTGAGACATTCATAAACTGACCTGTAACCCATGAGGAATCCCCTCTAGAACGGTTTCAACTCTAAATACTCAAGACAAGCACACGCTGATGCACCCGCAGGAGTTTTACTCTATACGCATCTAAATGACCTTCATTAAAGAGAATTAAGTCTGTAGTTTCTCAATATGAGCAAAACAGTAATCATCAGATAGACAGACGAGATGATGAAAACAAAGAAACAACGCAGAACACATGAAACTGTGCTAGATGTTAGGTTTTGTGGAGGAGGGTAGGAAACCTGTGAGCTGTGTTTATGATCAATGTGCAAAAAAAAACTTTAGATTTTGGCATTGGTGGGAACAACGGCAGACAGCAGACATTTAAATGTTTGATCAAAATAGTGTCTGATATTGATAGGATCATGTCCTAGTGTCTCTATTAAACTCTACACACTTGAAAATCATAACAAGCGATGTCCGACTTTGCAAAATAGTTCTCTCCGTAAATATGAAGAGGTCAACAGATTAATGAGTTCATCCAAATTTCACAAAAAGCTTATGGATGTAATTATAATATAAGTCAGAAATTGAAGTTGCTGTTTTT
The DNA here is from genome assembly GCA_018148995.1 of Sinocyclocheilus maitianheensis. Taxonomy (NCBI): domain Eukaryota; kingdom Metazoa; phylum Chordata; class Actinopteri; order Cypriniformes; family Cyprinidae; genus Sinocyclocheilus; species Sinocyclocheilus maitianheensis. The sequence goes on along the minus strand of JADLZM010012802.1, from coordinate 420,503 downwards.
GTCTCTCGTGAGGAAGATTCATTCACTTGTTTGCCAATCAACCACACAGAGACATTCTGGTCAGATTTATTTAGTGTGTTATTATTAAAACTGAGTTTGATAGATAAATTTCACATACATAAACAAAAATATAGCCCTAAACCTCTCTTTTCTTTATTCAAAGTTGATCTAGACAAGTATATGAAAACTACCTAAAGTTCTGTTAATTCTAAACCAGTGAAAACTGCATCTCTATTCATCCTATGTGTCCTGGCAACACATCCATTATGTTGATTTTCATAAGGGATGTGTTGTTCCGAAGTCCCGATCTGAATCAAATGATCCACAGATCCACACCGAAGTTCCAATCTGAATCAAATGATCCACAGATCCACACCGAAGTTCCAATCTGAATCAAATGATCCACAGATCCACACCGAAGTTCCAATCTGAATCAAATGATCCACAGATCCACACCGAAGTTCCAATCTGAATCAAATGATCCACAGATCCACACCGAAGTTCCAATCTGAATCAAATGATCCACAGATCCACACCGAAGTTCCAATCTGAATCAAATGATCCACAGATCCACACCGAAGTTCCAATCTGAATCAAATGATCCACAGATCCACACCGAAGTTCCAATCTGAATCAAATGATCCACAGATCCACACCGAAGTTCCAATCTGAATCAAATGATCCACAGATCCACACCGAAGTTCCAATCTGAATCAAATGATCCACAGATCCACACCGAAGTTCCAATCTGAATCAAATGATCCACAGATCCACACCGAAGTTCCAATCTGAATCAAATGATCCACAGATCCACACCGAAGTTCCAATCTGAATCAAATGATCCACAGATCCACACCGAAGTTCCAATCTGAATCAAATGATCCACAGATCCACACCGAAGTTCCAATCTGAATCAAATGATCCACAGATCCACACCGAAGTTCCAATCTGAATCAAATGATCCACAGATCCACACCGAAGTTCCAATCTGAATCAAATGATCCACAGATCCACACCGAAGTTCCAATCTGAATCAAATGATCCACAGATCCACACCGAAGTTCCAATCTGAATCAAATAATCCACAAACCCGCACTGAAGTTCCAATCCGAATCAAATGATTCACTATACGCGATCCGATTGGAGCGCTTGGAAACAGTGAATAATTTTGCAACGCAATGGTTTAACTGATTCAAAGTTTCGAAAAGCTCCATTTCACCCATCACTGCGTGCTTTTTTAAAATAATTACAAGTTCATTCCAAATCATTACAAGTAGTTCAAAAATGAATGGCTCATTTGAACTGTTTTTGCTAGTGAATCGCTTGAACTGAATGATCGAAGTCACGAGTTTGAACCAATCGGATCGGTTCCAGCGTAAATGACTCACTCAGTTGAATCGGTTTGTCTTTTCCTCTTTTAGCGTCTTCAGTCATGTTTACTGTCAGCACTACTACTGGCTTAGCTCGCTAGTTTTATGACAGTTAACTGAAATAAGCTAAAAAGTATGATGTTTAAAAATAAAATATAACTCTTTCCATTCCAAAGATGTGAGCTGCCTATTGAAAATACTCCATTAAAATGACAAGCTGCACTTCAAAATGCATGTTAGCAACAGCAAGTGTTTATGCAACTCTTTATTAAATATTTATATATATTGACAAATGAATTTTGATGATAAAAGAAAACAGCTAAAATGGTTGTGCTAATAATGCATGATAACTGTAATGCTGTTTTGTGTGCAGGCTCTGAGAACAGGGTCTCCAAACATACAGGCCTTCATGAGCTCATGGCGCTAAAACAAGCAGAAGAATCCTTGAGCTCCGTCCATCTCGCTCTCTCGAGTCTTTGACACATTTTCGTGCGTATTTAAGCAAAGACAAAAAATCCTGCACGGTCGACATTCCAGCCTGTGAAACGGGAGAATGTGGAGAATACTGGGCTCTTGGCAGAGGCTTTACACGACATTAATTTCCACAATAACATTCACTGGCTAATCGTGCGTCTGTGCCGGTGAGTGGCGTGTTTAGCCGCGGGCTCTTTCCCATGCTCTCGTCTCTTTTCTCCTCCTCTCGTGCATTCATCTGTCAGGACTCAAAGCTTTGCTCTTCATGCTAATTGTCTCTCAATAGGATGGTCTCCTCCCACTGCCATAAAGCAGCTCACACACACACTGGAGTCGAGCTCGGAGTCGGTTCGGTCCTCGCGCTCGCTTCTGGAGGCGACCTCCAGCAAACACAAAGCGAGGTCTTTGAGAAAAATGAGAATGGCATCAAAAAATGTTTGCACATAAACAGAAAAATCCCACACATATTAGATATTCAGAGTTACTTTATGTGTGCGCATAATAACATGCATTCTGTTAGACAGAAACAAGCTATAGCATAGGAATCTTATTATTTTAAACTTAATATTAAAGCATATTCTTTTTAATGAAATAAATTGTGAGCTACTCACCTATGCTTGGATGCAAACAAATCATTTCATTTTCTTGCAAAATGTGCTTTTCTTTGTTATCGCTCAATAAAGGTCATTACTAAGAGAACTTGTTTCCACGATCTGACAATTCTGACCCCTTTTCTCACAAGTGAGATAAAATAAAAGATGCAATTACCTTTTTATTTCATGGCAAAACTAAAAAAAGTCAGAATTGTGAGATAAATTTGTAGTTGCATTCTTTTTCTTTCTTTTTTCTTTTTTCAATCCCATGGTGCAAAACACTTCCATGTTACTAATAAAGGAAATCCCACACATTTTTAATAATTCATGTGTCAGTGTTACTGTATATCATGTTTTTAACTGAATGTAAGTCATATATACAGTTAAAAATGTAAAACCTTAAAAAGACACATTTTTCAGGGTGTGACAGCTTTACTGTATATATATACTGTATATGTATGATGGTGTGTCAGCCAGTAAAACACGTCTCATTCAGTCACTCCTGACAGCTGTGTGAAGTTAACAGTGTCTCTAACAAACCGTAGCAGTGTGGGTAATAAAAACCCTTCAGAAGTGAGAGAATCTTCACTTTAATGGGTTAAACGGGTGAAGAACACTCACGGACTCTTGTAAACTCTGTTAATTGTGTTCATATAGACCCCGAACGTCTGCGGGGCCTCCGCGGGCCCCAGAAATCAGACTCTAGAGAGAGACACACAGAGCACTTTTAATCACAGACTCCAGCAGAAAAAACACATCCACAACTCAAATGCACCCAATTATTGAGGCATAAATAAAAAGTTTAATTAGCGTCAATTGCTTCCATATTGTTGCTATTTCTGTGTCGTTTTCGGTTTTTAGAAACGCCGGCGTTCAAGGATCAGAACATTAGCTTCGTGTTTGTTTAAATTATGATTGAAATGCTTCATTTTATAGTGAAATTGCAGTTTAATTAAAACGGGGGATAAATATTTTCTTTCTTTTTTCCACGTCCACATCTGCTGTTGTTTTTTGAGGAAGCGTGTGTGAGTTTGAGCTCAAATGAAGCGTATCTCTGTGAGATTCTGACGTCACTCAAACATACAGACGGGTTTCTATCAGTCTGAATGCATTTAAAGCTACTGTGCTCAGATGTTTCTCATTGGAGGTTTTTCCAGCTTGCACATGTCACTGATGCCTTGTTCTTTGCGGACAGATGGAGAGAAAGTGGACCCAAATAATTCTACACTTTGGAAACCACTTCATGTGTTTGTCTTTTGCAGCATGTTTTCTGAACAGAAACACATCTGAGATGTGGTCCATGTTCTGTGATCTCTCTCTTTTGATTCTTTATCCATTCGGACACAAATCTTGATTTCTATGACAGTTTACACACAAAAAACACTGAGAAAGCCACCTTAGAAACCGCTTAGCAAAGCCCAAAAGCCAATCATGCAAAAGTCAGGATACACTCTTAAACATTAACAGAAAAGCTCACCCAAAAATGAAAATGTGCTCACAAATGTGCCAATCCGTGATCTAGATGAGTTTGTTTCTTCATCAGATTTGTAGAAATGTAGCATTGCATCAGTGTCTCACTGCAAGTGAATGGGTGCCGTCAGAACGAGAGTCTCATCCATCCGGACACAAATCTTGATTTCTATGATAGTTTGCACACAAAAAAACACTGCGAAAGCCACCTTAGAAACCGCTTAGCAAAGCCCAAAAGCCAATCATGCAAAAGCCAGGATACACTATTAAACATTAACAGAAAAGTTCACCCAATCACAAATGTGCCCATCCAAGATTAGGATGAGCTTGTTTCTTCATCAGATTTGGAGAAATGTAGCATTGCATCAGTGTCTCAGCAGTGGATGCTCTGCAGTGAATGGGTGCCGTCAGAATGAGAGTCCAAACAGCTGATAAAAACATCACAATAATCCACAGCACTCCAGTCCATCAGTGGACATCTGCAGAAGACAAAAGCTGAAACAAATCCAGCATTACGATGTTTTTAACTCAAATACGAGTCCATAATCCATAATAACTCTTCCTCCAGTGAAGAAGTGCATCTGCTGTTGTCTCTCACATCAAAATCCAGCCACATATGTGTTTAGAGCTGTTTAAAATCATCCATTGCTGAGACACTGATGCAGTGCTACATTTCTACAAACCTGATGAAGAAACAAACTCATCCTGATCGGGGATGAACTGAGGATGAGCACTTTTTCATTCTTTAAAAGAACCATTTTTCCACTGTAAAGAAGCTTTTGTGGACAGGGATGTACTTTTAAGAGTGTATGTAAAATCTGTGGTCAGATGTTGCTCAACCTGTCCCAGAATTCAACACTCTCCCAGACGTTTCACCCTCCTCCTCACCTTTTACTCCTTTAGTTCAACCCCGTCCTTCAGAGATCTCTTCTCCCACACGCTTCCTGAGGATGAGCACATTTTCATTCTTTAAAAGAACCATTTTTCCACTGTAAAGAAGCTTTTGTGGACAGGGATGTACTTTTAAGAGTGTATGTAAAATCTGTGGTCAGATGTTGCTCAACCTGTCCCAGAATTCAACACTCTCCCAGACGTTTCACCCTCCTCCTCACCTTTTACTCCTTTAGTTCAACCCCGTCCTTCAGAGATCTCTTCTCCCACACGCTTCAAAAACAAAACTCAGATTTCAGAAAAACAGGCCGCCTGCTTTGCTCTGTCTTGTGGGTTCAGCTTTGTTGTCGTTGCATGCCTTAATTCATGTAAGTCCAATTTATAATCAGCAGTTCCAGAAAGGAAGGTTATAATAATACGCTGTAATTCTTTTCTCAACTTCGAGTGTTTTCTTTGGTCACTGTTGATGTCGCACAGCCATTAAAATGCCAAATATGACTTAATAGTAATTTCCATCCGGAGCAGCGAAACACTCGTCTGATCAGAGGACGCTCTTTCTTTCACAGAAACACTCTCAGAACGGCTACATTTGGTTTCAGGAACACACAAATGACCGTTTCCTTCAAAAAACGAGAGTTTGTACTGCAGTATATGTGTCAAATGTGCAGTGGCACTGCAAAAAGTGTCCGCAGTGTTTCTGTCTTGTTTTCAAGTACAAATATCTAATCAATCTTAAATCAAGATACATTTACTGCAATGCAAAATGTATCAAAAATGATGGTTAAAACAAGAAAAAACATTAGCAAGAATATTTTAATCTATGAGGTACTGATTTGATGCATCAATTGCATCAATATGAAAGACAGATGAAAATTCAGAGGACTGAAGATGCCAGCTAATACTTTTACGGTTGCATTAAAAAAAAAAAGGGTAAAGAAAAAAAATTCAGCGTTAAAAAAATGTAATCTTAACATGAAAATAATAATATTAACCATTAAAGTCATTTATGGATAAAGATTTTGTAATTATAAACTTTTTATCATTTTCCTTCTTTGGATGTGTCAGTGAGAATGCATATATATATATATATACACACACACATATACACACACACACACATATATATATATATATATATATACACACACACACATATACACATATACAGTGGGTACAGAAAGTATTCAGACCCCCTTAAATTTTTCACTCTTTGTTATATTGCAGCCATTTGCTAAAATCGTTTAAGTTATTTTTTTCCTCATTAATGTACACACAGCACCCCATATTGACAGAAAAACACAGAATTGTTGACATTTTTGCAGATTTATTAAAAAAGAAAAACTGAAATATCACATGGTCCTAAGTATTC
>JADLZM010012802.1:365356-384462 GCA_018148995.1 Sinocyclocheilus maitianheensis | reverse complement strand
GAGACTCTGCAGCTCCACACCAGAGACCCGCTGCCTCTCTGTAGCTTCAAACACACACGTGAAGAACATCTCCAGAGTCACTTACAAAGAGTTTATATCCAAATTGACTTACAGAGCTGAACTCAGGGACAATCCCCTCCAGCATCCTTCAGAAAACCCTTAGAAAAACCTTCATAAAACCCTCCAGAAAACATTCATAAAACCCTCAGAAAAAACTTCAGAAAAGTTCAGAAAAACCTTCAGAAAACCCTCAGAAAACCTTCAGAAAAACAAAAACCTCAGAAAACCTTCCGGAAAAACTTTCAGGAAACCCTCAGAAAACCCTTCAGAAAACTTTCAGAAAAACCTCAGAAAACCTTCAGAAAACTCTCCAGAAAACCCTCCAGAAAAGTGGGCAAAGCATAACGTGCACACTTACCAGCTATGTGGATTTTAGAAAGTGCGCAAAGCTTAACGTGCACACTTACCAGCTATGTGGATTTTAGAAAGTGCGCAAAGCTTAACGTGTTCACTTACCATAGTATTTGGATTTTAGAGTTTTCCGAGCATCTGTTTGCAGATACCTGGAAGTACTGGGCCAAACGGGAGAGGCAAGCTCAAATACAACCCTCAAAGGTGAGGGAGCACTGCCCGAGACAGCATTTACCCAGGAAGGTTCTCGTAATGCCACCTATACCTCCCGCTCGATGCCTCAGCAAGAGGGGATTATCCTGGTGATCGGGAAGCCCCTCAGGGCGACCCAGATACGGTAGACCAGTCAGGGTAGCATGAAAGCGTAACCCCAGCCCGGACGTCCAGGAAATTTTTGCAGTGATGCATCGGGGGCCCGATGATCACGAAGGCTCCCGCTGAAGCCTGTGTTATGGCCGCATGATCCAGAAAGTATGAAGCCGAAACCCGGCTTTTCTTACCGTCTGGACATATATCGACAAGTGAAATAAACACTGCAAGTCGAGCACCCGGTTCCGAACCCGGCTTTGAGAGGGGGCCTCATCGAGGACTTATCCTAGAAAAGGGACAGAACACACAGGTCCTGGGAAACACTGCAAAGAAACTAGCAGATGTTAACACACAACCACCAGTCTCATTAGATACACATATATATTCATATATATACTGTATATATTAGACATGGATCGTACTCACCCACCATGGTTCCCGCATCGGAGCTCTGTCCGGAGAAGCCTCTAGACCGGACCATCAGTAAGGTGGTTACTATGATTTAGCCATAGAACCAACCAAAAACATCATAGGTCCAGTAGGAGACTGTTATGCATGAAGCTTCCACCTAACCTCGGTCAGATGGAGAGATGGTGGTTACAGGGGAATTAGGAAGGGGAAGAAAAGGGTAGATGTTACATCCCCTGAGGGCAAGAGTGGATACCTAAGTATTACGCTGATCCGGACGAAAGCGCTGACGCCTTGTCTGGATCACATCCCTCAGGTCTTGCCTACCTCCCTTCGACCCACGATACTTCCTACCCCTACCTGCAGGCGGAGGAGGAGCAAGAGTCGCAACACTAGCCTTCTGTGCTCGTCTCTGATCCTCGAACTGAGACGGGCCAGGACCCCTGGGTTGTTCGGGCTCAGACCTACACCTTCGTGGAATGAAGGTTTTGAAGGCCGCTGAGCGTGCCTTCGCCTCCCTGAACTTTTCGACCACCATCTCAACGGATGTACCAAAAAGTTCAGAGGGCGAAACCGGGACATCGAGAAGAAAGCCCCTTTCATTCTTCCCGATGTCTGCGAGGTTTACGCACAGATGCCTCTCCGTCATTACCATCGCCGCTATAGATCTGCCCATGGCAGAGGCAGCCTGCTTAGTAGAACGGAGTGCAAGATCCGTGGTGCGGCGCAACTCAGCCATCTCATCAGAAAAAAGGCCCTCGCCTTTATCCAGGTCTTTCAGCAGGTCAGCCTGGTATGCCTGGAGCGCCGCCATCGTGTGCAGCGAAGCAACAGCCTGACCTGCTGCTGCGTATGCCCTGCCATTCAATTTAGATGTAGCTTGAGGAGGTACGGATGGCAAGGAGGGAGTTTTGAGAGATGATGTCTCACCCATAGAGAGATAGATAGCTAGCGTCTCTTCTAGAGGGGGCATTCTCTCATAGATGTTCTCATAACTGGTATGCTGAAACTGATGGATGTGTGAGGAAAACGGCCTCTTCCATTCCTTCTCGATCTCAGTATGGAGATCAGGAAGGAAAGGAAGGCTCACCTGAGCTGGAGGGTTATGGCCAGAAAGATAACGTTCCTCGAGATGACCTTGCAACGTCACTTCCACGGCAAGTCAAGACTCGCCGTGGCACGATCCATAACCTCTAAGAGCTCATCATACGCAGGGCAGGAGGATTGAGAAGGCTCAGCCTCAGCTTCTTCGCTCTCTTCATCCATTTCCTGCTCTTCCTGGGCTGAACCCAGCAGAGCACTGGCCCCTGGATCAGATGATGTTAAAGAGAGAACATCCTCCTCCAGCGGCTGTCTCTCGCCCACCGCCGATAAGCGCGAGAGGGAAAGCCCCTCTTTAAACTCATCGACCAGGTCCACCTGAGATCCCCACAAGCTCCTTCTCCTCCGTGCCTCAGCAGCAGCGGGTCCTGAACCACGGGAAGCAGATGGCTGCCCCTCTTTACTCGAAAAGAGAGACAAACGAGAACAGAACTTTTTCATTGGAAAACGCTCGCAATGCACGCAGATTATCCCCTCGAGGACATCGCGTGCGTGCTCTTCGCCCAAACAAACAACACATAGATCGTGTGTGTAATCTGATGTCAAATAGCGATGACACGGATGCACACACCTTCTAAATGCTCTGCTAGTGCTCGCCATAATGAATAAAGATAGCTCTTACTTTTTCCTTGGAAATGCACACTTCAAACAGAACAGTCAATGAAGATGAAGAAGAGAATGATGTGTGCTCCCGGTGCCTATTTATACAATAGTCGCACCGGTAGTGACGTCATGGCTGTTGCTGGCCAACGAGTTGGTGTTTTTTCAATGTATGCTTCAGACACGGGTCACGACGAGGCGTTCCCCATAGTGACCCCTAGAGGATGCAGTTTGAAGTTCCCATGAAAGGGAAATTCAGCAACCCTTGAGAAAACCCCCAGAAAACCCTTCAGCAAACCTTCAGAAAACCCTTAGAAAACCTTTAGAAAACCCTTCAGAAAATCCTTCAGAAAACCTTTCAGCAAACCTGCAGAAAACCCTCAGAAAACTTTCAGAAAAATTTTAGAAAACCCTTCAGAAAACCTTTAGAAAATCCTTCAGAAAACCCTCAGAAAAACTTCAGAAAACCCTTCAGAAAACTCTCCAGAAAACCTTCAGAAAACCCTTCAGAAGGCCTTCAGAAAACACTCCAGAAAACATCTCGGGTTACGACTAACCCTTGTTCCCCGAGAAAGGGAACGAGACACTGCGTCAGTAACGACACTAGGGGAACCCCCTCAGCATAGCGCGTCTGAAGCATGAATGAAGCTATTCCAATCCTGATTGGTCTTGCGTCATGATGTAACATGTGACGGCATAGTCGGAAGCTACAAAGGGATGCCGGCACACAACAGAGTCAGCTTTTGCGATGAAGCAAGCCGCTCCCAGGCAAGGAGAGGTGTGGCAAAGAGACACAGTGTCTCGTTCCCTTTCTCGGGGAACAAGGATTACAGTCGTAACCTGAGACGTTCTCCCTCAAGGGAACTCACTCTGCGTCGGTAACGACACTAGGGGAACGGATACCCACTATGCCACATCATAACATGCCTGTCCTAGTGTGAAGCTGAACCAGGCACAACTTAGGACGAGAGCACTCGTGCACCCGGCAAGGAGGGAAGGTTCAGGCTATAAAACCTGATGAAAGTATGCGGGGTGGACCACCCAGCCGCATCGCAGATTTCCTGCAATGGGACTCCTGACAGGAGGGCCCTCAATGCCACAGGTGAAGGCAAACCGCGTACCTGATAGGCCAAGGCAATAGCCTGAACAATCCAATTACTTATTGTCTACTTGGAAGCAGAAAGTCTCTTCTTGGGTGATCCAAAGCACACCAACAACTGTTCTGACCTCCGCCAATGAGAGGACTTCTGAATAAAGATGTTCAATGCTCTTACGGGGCAGAGCAGATGAAGCCTCTCTTCTTCCGCCGACACATGAGGTGTTGAATGGAAGGCCTGAAGAACCACCGGCCATGCCCTATTAGATGGCACCTTGGGCACATAGTCAGGCCTAGGGTGTAAAATGGCCTTAACTCCTCCAGGGGAAAACTCCAGGCAAGTCGGGGAGATAGCCAAGGCCTGGAGATCCCCCACTCTCTTGAGCGAAGTAATTGCCAGGAGAAAGACCATCTTAAGGGTCAGGTTCTTTGCCGTAGCTGACTCGAGAGGCTCGAAGGGGGCAAGTGACAGCCCTTCAAGGACCACAGCCAGATCCCAAGTTGGGACTCTGGAACGAGTCGCGGGCCTCATCCTCCATGCACCACGGAGGAAACGCACGAGCAGCTGGTGCCTCCCCAGAGGCCCAACACCTAAAGGAGCGTGGAAAGCAGCAATGGCGGCAGCCACGCACACCTTTAGTATGGATGGGGTAAGACCAGCAGAGAAGCAATCTTGGAGGAACTCCAGCACTGAAGCCACCGGGCAGTTAACTGGGTCCAACCCACGCTCTCTACTCCGCGTGGAAAACACATTCCACTTTAGGCCATACAATCTCCTCGTGGAGGGAGCCCTGGAACTGAGTATGGTCTCGATCAGTCCAGCCGACAAGCCAGTCTCTAGGTACTGAGCCCCCTCGGGGGCCAGACCCACAGTTTCCACAGCTCTGGCCGAGGGTGAAATATCTCGCCCCCTGCCTGAGACAGCAGGTCCCTCCTCAGAGGGATCTGCCACGGCTGGCCTGCCAGGAGTGACATGATATCTGAGAACCCCACCCGGGCCGGCCAGAACGGGGCTACCATCAATAGACTGACCTCTTCTTTCCAGACCCTCTCCAGAACTCCCGTGAGCAGAGCAATCGGGGGAAAAGCATACAGGCGTAGTCTCGGCCACGTCTGGTCCATAGGGTCCAACCCCAGCGGGGCTGGATGCGGGAGAGAAAACCACAGTGGACAGTGGGTCGTCTCTCGAGACGCGAACAAATCCACTTCCACTGGGCCGAACCTCTCGCATATCAACTTCACCCCCTCTGGGTGAAGTCTCCATTCCCCGGGCCTCAACCCCTGCCTCAACAGGACACCTCTGGGTGAAGTCTCCATTCCCCGGGCCTCAACCCCTGCCCCTGTCTGCTCCCTGATTCTGGTGCCAAGGGACATACATCGCTCTGAGAGATGACAGTTTCCCCTTGGGCCACAGGAGGATCTGAATGCGCCAGTCTGCACAGAGGGCGCGACCTCAGACCCCCTGATGATTCAAATACAAGACCACCGACATGTTGTCTGCTCATATTAGGACATGGTGACCACTGAGATCTGGGAGAAAGCTCCTCAGAGCCTTGTAAACCGCTAGCATTTCCAGGCAATTTATGTGCCATGAGAAATGCTGGCCCTGCCACAGACCTCTCGCAAAGCGGCCGTCCATGACCGCGCCCCAACCCGTAAGGGATGAGTCTGTCGAAACGAGCTTTCGGTGACATGACACTCCCAATACTGGGCCTTGGGACAGAAACCAAGGTTTCCTCCATATGGACAGGGCACGAAGGCATCGGCGCGTGATCCTGATCATACGGAACGGATTCCCTCTAAAGGAAAATCCCTTGGTTTTCAACCACCACGCAATTCTGACTTTATATCTCGCAATTACGAGTTTGTCTCGCAATTCTGACCTTATGTCTCGCAATTACGAGTTTGTCTCGCAATTCTGACCTTATGTCTCGCAATTACGAGTTTGTCTCGCAATTCTGACCTTATGTCTCGCAATTACGAGTTTGTCTCGCAATTCTGACCTTATGTCTCGCAATTACGAGTTTGTCTCGCAATTCTGACCTTATGTCTCGCAATTACGAGTTTGTCTCGCAATTCTGACCTTATGTCTCGCAATTACGAGTTTGTCTCGCAATTCTGACCTTATGTCTCGCAATTACGAGTTTGTCTCGCAATTCTGACCTTATGTCTCGCAATTACGAGTTTGTCTCGCAATTCTGACCTTATGTCTCGCAATTACGAGTTTGTCTCGCAATTCTGACCTTATGTCTCGCAATTACGAGTTTGTCTCGCAATTCTGACCTTATGTCTCGCAATTACGAGTTTGTCTCGCAATTCTGACCTTATGTCTCGCAATTACGAGTTTGTCTCGCAATTCTGACCTTATGTCTCGCAATTACGAGTTTGTCTCGCAATTCTGACCTTATGTCTCGCAATTACGAGTTTGTCTCGCAATTCTGACCTTATGTCTCGCAATTACGAGTTTGTCTCGCAATTCTGACCTTATGTCTCGCAATTACGAGTTTGTCTCGCAATTCTGACCTTATGTCTCGCAATTACGAGTTTGTCTCGCAATTCTGACCTTATGTCTCGCAATTACGAGTTTGTCTCGCAATTCTGACCTTATGTCTCGCAATTACGAGTTTGTCTCGCAATTCTGACCTTATGTCTCGCAATTACGAGTTTGTCTCGCAATTCTGACCTTATGTCTCGCAATTACGAGTTTGTCTCGCAATTCTGACCTTATGTCTCGCAATTACGAGTTTGTCTCGCAATTCTGACCTTATGTCTCGCAATTACGAGTTTGTCTCGCAATTCTGACCTTATGTCTCGCAATTACGAGTTTGTCTCGCAATTCTGACCTTATGTCTCGCAATTACGAGTTTGTCTCGCAATTCTGACCTTATGTCTCGCAATTACGAGTTTGTCTCGCAATTCTGACCTTATGTCTCGCAATTACGAGTTTGTCTCGCAATTCTGACCTTATGTCTCGCAATTACGAGTTTGTCTCGCAATTCTGACCTTATGTCTCGCAATTACGAGTTTGTCTCGCAATTCTGACCTTATGTCTCGCAATTACGAGTTTGTCTCGCAATTCTGACCTTATGTCTCGCAATTACGAGTTTGTCTCGCAATTCTGACCTTATGTCTCGCAATTACGAGTTTGTCTCGCAATTCTGACCTTATGTCTCGCAATTACGAGTTTGTCTCGCAATTCTGACCTTATGTCTCGCAATTACGAGTTTGTCTCGCAATTCTGACCTTATGTCTCGCAATTACGAGTTTGTCTCGCAATTCTGACCTTATGTCTCGCAATTACGAGTTTGTCTCGCAATTCTGACCTTATGTCTCGCAATTACGAGTTTGTCTCGCAATTCTGACCTTATGTCTCGCAATTACGAGTTTGTCTCGCAATTCTGACCTTATGTCTCGCAATTACGAGTTTGTCTCGCAATTCTGACCTTATGTCTCGCAATTACGAGTTTGTCTCGCAATTCTGACCTTATGTCTCGCAATTACGAGTTTGTCTCGCAATTCTGACCTTATGTCTCGCAATTACGAGTTTGTCTCGCAATTCTGACCTTATGTCTCGCAATTACGAGTTTGTCTCGCAATTCTGACCTTATGTCTCGCAATTACGAGTTTGTCTCGCAATTCTGACCTTATGTCTCGCAATTACGAGTTTGTCTCGCAATTCTGACCTTATGTCTCGCAATTACGAGTTTGTCTCGCAATTCTGACCTTATGTCTCGCAATTACGAGTTTGTCTCGCAATTCTGACCTTATGTCTCGCAATTACGAGTTTGTCTCGCAATTCTGACCTTATGTCTCGCAATTACGAGTTTGTCTCGCAATTCTGACCTTATGTCTCGCAATTACGAGTTTGTCTCGCAATTCTGACCTTATGTCTCGCAATTACGAGTTTGTCTCGCAATTCTGACCTTATGTCTCGCAATTACGAGTTTGTCTCGCAATTCTGACCTTATGTCTCGCAATTACGAGTTTGTCTCGCAATTCTGACCTTATGTCTCGCAATTACGAGTTTGTCTCGCAATTCTGACCTTATGTCTCGCAATTACGAGTTTGTCTCGCAATTCTGACCTTATGTCTCGCAATTACGAGTTTGTCTCGCAATTCTGACCTTATGTCTCGCAATTACGAGTTTGTCTCGCAATTCTGACCTTATGTCTCGCAATTACGAGTTTGTCTCGCAATTCTGACCTTATGTCTCGCAATTACGAGTTTGTCTCGCAATTCTGACCTTATGTCTCGCAATTACGAGTTTGTCTCGCAATTCTGACCTTATGTCTCGCAATTACGAGTTTGTCTCGCAATTCTGACCTTATGTCTCGCAATTACGAGTTTGTCTCGCAATTCTGACCTTATGTCTCGCAATTACGAGTTTGTCTCGCAATTCTGACCTTATGTCTCGCAATTACGAGTTTGTCTCGCAATTCTGACCTTATGTCTCGCAATTACGAGTTTGTCTCGCAATTCTGACCTTATGTCTCGCAATTACGAGTTTGTCTCGCAATTCTGACCTTATGTCTCGCAATTACGAGTTTGTCTCGCAATTCTGACCTTATGTCTCGCAATTACGAGTTTGTCTCGCAATTCTGACCTTATGTCTCGCAATTACGAGTTTGTCTCGCAATTCTGACCTTATGTCTCGCAATTACGAGTTTGTCTCGCAATTCTGACCTTATGTCTCGCAATTACGAGTTTGTCTCGCAATTCTGACCTTATGTCTCGCAATTACGAGTTTGTCTCGCAATTCTGACCTTATGTCTCGCAATTACGAGTTTGTCTCGCAATTCTGACCTTATGTCTCGCAATTACGAGTTTGTCTCGCAATTCTGACCTTATGTCTCGCAATTACGAGTTTGTCTCGCAATTCTGACCTTATGTCTCGCAATTACGAGTTTGTCTCGCAATTCTGACCTTATGTCTCGCAATTACGAGTTTGTCTCGCAATTCTGACCTTATGTCTCGCAATTACGAGTTTGTCTCGCAATTCTGACCTTATGTCTCGCAATTACGAGTTTGTCTCGCAATTCTGACCTTATGTCTCGCAATTACGAGTTTGTCTCGCAATTCTGACCTTATGTCTCGCAATTACGAGTTTGTCTCGCAATTCTGACCTTATGTCTCGCAATTACGAGTTTGTCTCGCAATTCTGACCTTATGTCTCGCAATTACGAGTTTGTCTCGCAATTCTGACCTTATGTCTCGCAATTACGAGTTTGTCTCGCAATTCTGACCTTATGTCTCGCAATTACGAGTTTGTCTCGCAATTCTGACCTTATGTCTCGCAATTACGAGTTTGTCTCGCAATTCTGACCTTATGTCTCGCAATTACGAGTTTGTCTCGCAATTCTGACCTTATGTCTCGCAATTACGAGTTTGTCTCGCAATTCTGACCTTATGTCTCGCAATTACGAGTTTGTCTCGCAATTCTGACCTTATGTCTCGCAATTACGAGTTTGTCTCGCAATTCTGACCTTATGTCTCGCAATTACGAGTTTGTCTCGCAATTCTGACCTTATGTCTCGCAATTACGAGTTTGTCTCGCAATTCTGACCTTATGTCTCGCAATTACGAGTTTGTCTCGCAATTCTGACCTTATGTCTCGCAATTACGAGTTTGTCTCGCAATTCTGACCTTATGTCTCGCAATTACGAGTTTGTCTCGCAACTCTGACTTTATATCTCGCAATTACGAGTTTATTTCTCACAATTCTGAGAAAAAAAGTCAGAATTGTGAGATAAAAGTGGTGATTCCCTTTTTTTTTATTCAGTGGAGGGACCAGGCTTCCAAACATATCTCTCAAAACCAGACACCGAAAGCTTTCAGGAAACCTATAAAGACAAAAGAGCAGAAATGTTGTGCGGTGGAGTTTGAGCAGCAGAAATAGTTCAGAGAAACCACCAAATCCATCACTGCTGGACGGCCTGTTAACTTACGGGAATATTCTGGACCCGGCTGAATGAGATGGCATACGGACATGTTTGGACATGAAAACATTCAGCGCGACTCCAGTTTCATAAATACATGGAGCGTAATCAAAGAATGAAAGAGCTGTCAGATGCGAGGTGCCAACAGGCTTCTGCTGGAGCTCAAACTCACAACCACAAACTCACTTCCATTCATCAATGACTATTTATAATCCACTGTAGTTCATGTTCCTGGAGTAATATCTGATCGTCCTGTTTTTATTTTCAAGAGAACATATCCCACATCATTACAGCAGCTTCCTCAACGACATCCCAAAATGTATTTTGTGTTTTCATTTAAATTTTAGCTAAAGTTTTAGTAATTTTGTTGTGTGCTTTTGTAATTTTTATTAGATATTGTTTTTTTAAATGTATATAGTTTGTATTAATTTTATTTCAGTTTTCGTTTTAGTACATCAAGTTAAACTAAATGAAAATGAGAAATGTTGACTTAGCAATCAGCTGACATGAAATAAGTTTTTATGTATTTTTTTTTTTTTATTGCAGGTAACAAAAATGATTTTATGGTTTTAGTTTTAGTTAACAATAAGAACCCTGATGAGTAATTCTGAATGTTGTTAATAAAACCTAATGCACTGAAAATGAACCAAAGCGATGCGTCTGTTGAATTAGTCGCAGTATGTTCAGGTTTAATTCATGAGCTGTAAGTCTGTTCCTCATATGATAGTCTGAGTCTCTGTATAATTTCTTCCATTTATGAGATGAAAATAAGCCCAGATGGCAAATATTGTCAGACATCAGGGTTGAGCTCTGAAGGAAACTGGAAGTGAAGGTTTTTATGTCTCATTTTCTCCAGTCAAATCTGGATGCGATTCTGAAGAGAGCTTCTGAGAACGGGTTGAAGTTTTCCAGGTCAAGCGTGGCTGCGATCCTGAGATTTACAGGACAGACCAGCAGAAATCAGACTGTTTGATTCATGCATATGGTTAACACTTTAGTTTTATTTGAGTTCATTTGCAAAAACAGATAACTCCGTTTTTAAAAATGTTCAAAAATCATGTTGTTGTTGTTGTTTTTTTTATCCTGCATTCCAATTAATATCAGCTTTTGCAAATAAACTCTTCGTTTCATGACTGACCTCTGTCTGCGTGCTGATGGGTGAAGCAGTCATGCAACATGCATTTAACTGTTCACTGAAAGGTTCTTTTGGGAACCAAAAATGGTTCTTTTATGGCATCACTGCAAAAACACCCTTTTGGAACCTTTATTTTTAAGAGTGTACTAACTTAATCTGCTGTGGGTCATTTCATGTTAGTGTCACCAAGCTAAACAATGAGAAAGGTTGCTTACTGTCTAAACAGCTCTCTCAAACACACAGAACAAATGTGTCTTGTTTTGTGAAAAATTGCTCAAAATGAAGTGAGTTTTTGCTTAAAACAAGAACAAATATCTGTCAATGTGGTCATAAAAATAAAGTCAATTCAAGGGAAAGCAAGATAATTTTTTCTGACCCCATTGGCAGATATTTGTAACTGTTTAAAAAAATTAAATTTTGATACATTTTTCAGAAAACAAGAATTAATATCTTGTCGTTTTGCCTCTCAAGTAAATGTCTCTTGATTTGAGGATATTTATATACAGTATTAATTCTGGAAAACAAGACGGAAATGCTGAGTAGTTGACTACAAGTCAAATTGTATGGTTCACTTGTGTAACTTTATGTGTTAATGTTTAATCCAGGGTTATTATCGTCAACTACAACTAAAGCCATAAAACAGCATTTTAATTTCTTGGAAAACAATAAATAAATGCAATAATCAATTCAAAATGAAACAAACCTAGTTGCCAAGGTGAAATTGCTCAAAACTAAAATGCACATTAAAAAACTACACAAAAAAAATTGTGTAGAAGCAATTTTCACTCAAGAAATGTCTAGTAAATTTCACACAATAAAATACAAAGAAATGGCAATTAACACATTTAATTAAATGAGAAATTAGTATTTTCTTGTAAAGCGTACTCCAATAATCTTTTATTTACAACTTTGAAAAAATTGTTTTTTAAACTAATATGATACACAACTAATACACTCCAAATTTATATTTTAAACATTAATTTTAACACGAAAACACTGAAAATTGGAAAGAAATGAAAATGTATGAATAAAGTCTCATTCATAATATTAAAATGAACTCTGATTGTATATCAGTGAGGTTAAAATAACCATGATGCTGTCATTTTTGTGTCAAAAAGCAAGAGATTATTTTGGTTTTAGTCTGATAATTATTTAAAAGATATTGTTGTGAGATGAAGTTAATTACATGTGGTTAGCAGCTTGTAGAAAAGAGCTGTGTGTCTGTAGTGAAGTGCTGTTTTTGGTCAAACGCACTCATGAAACCTCAGGTACTCCTGAAGCTCAAAGAGTAGATCATGGCGCTCGCGACGCTAAAGCTCAGGGGTTCGATTCCTAGGGGAAGAAGAGGCTCTGGATAAAAGCTTCTGCTGAAAGCATGAATGGAAATGAATCCTGCTAACACTGATCTGTCACTTTATTGGTTTACCGACTCGATCTGCATCCTCAGAAGCTGCTGGTCATTTCTCCTGAACGTCTAGAGACTGATTGATTTAGCAGAAACCTCAGCCTGTAGTTCCTGTTTAACACATATGGACTGACAGATGGACAGATGAAGGTGTGTGTGTGTGTGTGTGTGTGTGAGAGAGTGAGTGTGCGTGTGCATGTGCGTGTGCATGTGCATGTGTGTGTGTGTGTGTGTGTGTGTGTGTTTTTTCCTACTTAACCATATTATGAGGACAAATTTGTACCCATATGTGAGCTGAACCTGAACAAACCACCTTGAGGATGTCCTCATTTGTAAAAACAGTATAAACATGAAATTAAAAAAAGTTTGTTTTAGAGTGTGTGTGTGTGTGAGAGAGAGAGTGTGTGTGTGTGTGTGTGTGTGTGAGAGAGAGAGTGTGTGTGTGTGTGTGTGTGCATGCGTGTGTGTGTGTGTGTGAGTGAAGCCTGAGGCTATCGTCACACACCGCTGGATCTCCACTCACACCAGAAGAGCCACCGGATCACAGAAAGAAAGAAAACCTTGAGTCTGATGAACACTAATCAGCTTTGACAGCTGTTCACGTTATAATGTTTGTAATAATTTGTAAGCAGAGACTTCCTCACTGAAGAAGAACGAAGGATCCTGCAGTGCATCGGCTCTCATCTGCTGAGAAAACAACACTAATCATAAAATGCAACTTGTACAGATGGACAGCAAAATAATGCCCTCTTCCTCAAAAACCATGAACAAACTACACAATCTTATAGAAAATACAACTACAGATGACATGAACCTGACCGAAGCACAACTTTAAACCAACATTCACTGCAATCATTACACTGCACGTCAAGCTTCCATGCATTTAGATTTCACAGTTTAGTCAAACATAAACCAAACGGGCCAGAATGTGTTTTAATACAAAATAAGCAGGTTTGCATATTTATCGTCAATAAATCCTATTTGTTTTTAACTGAATATTGTTTGTTCCACAGCTAGTCATAAACTTAAAGAAAATGAGACTTTACTTCGGCACACAGTGAAAATGTCAATTTGTTTAATATTTAATTTAATTTAATTTAATTTTATTTTATTTAATTTTATTTTATTTTATTTTATTTTATTTTATTTTATTTTATTTTATTTTATTTATTTTATTTTATTCAATTTTATTTTATTTTATTTATTTATTTTTATTTTATTTTTTTTCATTTTGTTTTGTTTTGTTTTTAGTTTTAGTCAACTATAATAAGCCTGTCCTGCAATGAACTTTGACTAAATCTGTTTGTCCTCTAGATGTGTTTATATATTTATTTTATATTGTATTTATATACATGAGGATGAACATCTGGACAGAGTGGACAAATGTAATGAGTGTAATTTCCCAGAATGAATCATGATGATGATCTACGCTCATATATGTCAGTGATCCAGCAATAACAGCTAACGAGAGTTTGTCTGTGCAGAACTTCGGTAATGAACAAACTTTAGGATGAACGACAGTTTAAAACAGATATGATGACAAAACTAATCAGAAATATGTAAGACATCTTAAGATTGAAGAATTACAGCTGAGAATGGAATAAGAGTACTAACAGTAAGATAAAGTCTGGTTGGTATCTCCAGTAATTCTGGAGCAGTGCGGTTATTATCCTGTGAGCTGCAGTTATGTTCCCGCTGTGAAGAAACCTCACTAATTAAAACACCTTCGACTTCAAGCTCTTCTGAAACACATCAGTGTGTTCAGTCCTGAGCCTCTGTGTTTAAACTACCGTACGATCTGACACGCTGAAGACAATAACCAGCAGAAGCTCATCAGCAGTTATGAATTTGTTTATGGCCACTGATCTGATGGATGTTACACTGCGAAAAAATGATGTTCTTCCTCAGTATTTCTGACTTGTTTTCCTGTAAAACTATCTAAAGATTCTTGAATCAAGATACTTTTCCTTAAGAAGCAAAATGATAAGTCTTGTTTTCTGAATAAATTATGAAAATGAATTGAGTTTTTGCTTAAAACAAGACTAAATATGTCTGAGTGGGGTCAAAAAAATCTACTGAATTAAATGCAACAAGATTATTTTTGACCCCATTAGATATTTGTTCTTAAAAATAAAGTCAATTAATTTAGTTTTGTTTTTTTTACAGAAAATGTACATAATTTAATATATTATGTCATTTATATGCAGTATTATAATTAATTTGCTTTCACTGATCTGACAAAAATCTGCTCATATTTAGTTTGAAATGTGTTTACAGTGTGATGATTTTATTACTCAGTAATTTTGTAGCAATTTTACTCAGTATTGCTTTCCAAAACAGGTATCTAAATATTTATAAATTAAGGAATGTTTATGGTTAAAACTACTAAAAGTGAGTGAGTGTGTGTGTGTGAGTGTGCGTGTGTGTGTGTGAGTGTGCGTGTGTGTGTGTGAGTGTGCGTGTGTGTGTGTGAGTGTGCGTGTGTGTGTGTGAGTGTGCGTGTGTGTGTGTGAGTGTGCGTGTGTGTGTGTGAGTGTGCGTGTGTGTGTGTGAGTGTGCGTGTGTGTGTGTGAGTGTGCGTGTGTGTGTGTGAGTGTGCGTGTGTGTGTGTGAGTGTGCGTGTGTGTGTGTGAGTGTGCGTGTGTGTGTGTGAGTGTGCGTGTGTGTGTGTGAGTGTGCGTGTGTGTGTGTGAGTGTGCGTGTGTGTGTGTGAGTGTGCGTGTGTGTGTGTGAGTGTGCGTGTGTGTGTGTGAGTGTGCGTGTGTGTGTGTGAGTGTGCGTGTGTGTGTGTGAGTGTGCGTGTGTGTGTGTGAGTGTGCGTGTGTGTGTGTGAGTGTGCGTGTGTGTGTGTGAGTGTGCGTGTGTGTGTGTGAGTGTGCGTGTGTGTGTGTGAGTGTGCGTGTGTGTGTGTGAGTGTGCGTGTGTGTGTGTGAGTGTGCGTGTGTGTGTGTGAGTGTGCGTGTGTGTGTGTGAGTGTGCGTGTGTGTGTGTGAGTGTGCGTGTGTGTGTGTGAGTGTGCGTGTGTGTGTGTGAGTGTGCGTGTGTGTGTGTGAGTGTGCGTGTGTGTGTGTGAGTGTGCGTGTGTGTGTGTGAGTGTGCGTGTGTGTGTGTGAGTGTGCGTGTGTGTGTGTGAGTGTGCGTGTGTGTGTGTGAGTGTGCGTGTGTGTGTGTGAGTGTGCGTGTGTGTGTGTGAGTGTGCGTGTGTGTGTGTGAGTGTGCGTGTGTGTGTGTGAGTGTGCGTGTGTGTGTGTGAGTGTGCGTGTGTGTGTGTGAGTGTGCGTGTGTGTGTGTGAGTGTGCGTGTGTGTGTGTGAGTGTGCGTGTGTGTGTGTGAGTGTGCGTGTGTGTGTGTGAGTGTGCGTGTGTGTGTGTGAGTGTGCGTGTGTGTGTGTGAGTGTGCGTGTGTGTGTGTGAGTGTGCGTGTGTGTGTGTGAGTGTGCGTGTGTGTGTGTGAGTGTGCGTGTGTGTGTGTGAGTGTGCGTGTGTGTGTGTGAGTGTGCGTGTGTGTGTGTGAGTGTGCGTGTGTGTGTGTGAGTGTGCGTGTGTGTGTGTGAGTGTGCGTGTGTGTGTGTGAGTGTGCGTGTGTGTGTGTGAGTGTGCGTGTGTGTGTGTGAGTGTGCGTGTGTGTGTGTGAGTGTGCGTGTGTGTGTGTGAGTGTGCGTGTGTGTGTGTGAGTGTGCGTGTGTGTGTGTGAGTGTGCGTGTGTGTGTGTGAGTGTGCGTGTGTGTGTGTGAGTGTGCGTGTGTGTGTGTGAGTGTGCGTGTGTGTGTGTGAGTGTGCGTGTGTGTGTGTGAGTGTGCGTGTGTGTGTGTGAGTGTGCGTGTGTGTGTGTGAGTGTGCGTGTGTGTGTGTGAGTGTGCGTGTGTGTGTGTGAGTGTGCGTGTGTGTGTGTGAGTGTGCGTGTGTGTGTGTGAGTGTGCGTGTGTGTGTGTGAGTGTGCGTGTGTGTGTGTGAGTGTGCGTGTGTGTGTGTGAGTGTGCGTGTGTGTGTGTGAGTGTGCGTGTGTGTGTGTGAGTGTGCGTGTGTGTGTGTGAGTGTGCGTGTGTGTGTGTGAGTGTGCGTGTGTGTGTGTGAGTGTGCGTGTGTGTGTGTGAGTGTGCGTGTGTGTGTGTGAGTGTGCGTGTGTGTGTGTGAGTGTGCGTGTGTGTGTGTGAGTGTGCGTGTGTGTGTGTGAGTGTGCGTGTGTGTGTGTGAGTGTGCGTGTGTGTGTGTGAGTGTGCGTGTGTGTGTGTGAGTGTGCGTGTGTGTGTGTGAGTGTGCGTGTGTGTGTGTGAGTGTGCGTGTGTGTGTGTGAGTGTGCGTGTGTGTGTGTGAGTGTGCGTGTGTGTGTGTGAGTGTGCGTGTGTGTGTGTGAGTGTGCGTGTGTGTGTGTGAGTGTGCGTGTGTGTGTGTGAGTGTGCGTGTGTGTGTGTGAGTGTGCGTGTGTGTGTGTGAGTGTGCGTGTGTGTGTGTGAGTGTGCGTGTGTGTGTGTGAGTGTGCGTGTGTGTGTGTGAGTGTGCGTGTGTGTGTGTGAGTGTGCGTGTGTGTGTGTGAGTGTGCGTGTGTGTGTGTGAGTGTGCGTGTGTGTGTGTGAGTGTGCGTGTGTGTGTGTGAGTGTGCGTGTGTGTGTGTGAGTGTGCGTGTGTGTGTGTGAGTGTGCGTGTGTGTGTGTGAGTGTGCGTGTGTGTGTGTGAGTGTGCGTGTGTGTGTGTGAGTGTGCGTGTGTGTGTGTGAGTGTGCGTGTGTGTGTGTGAGTGTGCGTGTGTGTGTGTGAGTGTGCGTGTGTGTGTGTGAGTGTGCGTGTGTGTGTGTGAGTGTGCGTGTGTGTGTGTGAGTGTGCGTGTGTGTGTGTGAGTGTGCGTGTGTGTGTGTGAGTGTGCGTGTGTGTGTGTGAGTGTGCGTGTGTGTGTGTGAGTGTGCGTGTGTGTGTGTGAGTGTGCGTGTGTGTGTGTGAGTGTGCGTGTGTGTGTGTGAGTGTGCGTGTGTGTGTGTGAGTGTGCGTGTGTGTGTGTGAGTGTGCGTGTGTGTGTGTGAGTGTGCGTGTGTGTGTGTGAGTGTGCGTGTGTGTGTGTGAGTGTGCGTGTGTGTGTGTGAGTGTGCGTGTGTGTGTGTGAGTGTGCGTGTGTGTGTGTGAGTGTGCGTGTGTGTGTGTGAGTGTGCGTGTGTGTGTGTGAGTGTGCGTGTGTGTGTGTGAGTGTGCGTGTGTGTGTGTGAGTGTGCGTGTGTGTGTGTGAGTGTGCGTGTGTGTGTGTGAGTGTGCGTGTGTGTGTGTGAGTGTGCGTGTGTGTGTGTGAGTGTGCGTGTGTGTGTGTGAGTGTGCGTGTGTGTGTGTGAGTGTGCGTGTGTGTGTGTGAGTGTGCGTGTGTGTGTGTGAGTGTGCGTGTGTGTGTGTGAGTGTGCGTGTGTGTGTGTGAGTGTGCGTGTGTGTGTGTGAGTGTGCGTGTGTGTGTGTGAGTGTGCGTGTGTGTGTGTGAGTGTGCGTGTGTGTGTGTGAGTGTGCGTGTGTGTGTGTGAGTGTGCGTGTGTGTGTGTGAGTGTGCGTGTGTGTGTGTGAGTGTGCGTGTGTGTGTGTGAGTGTGCGTGTGTGTGTGTGAGTGTGCGTGTGTGTGTGTGAGTGTGCGTGTGTGTGTGTGAGTGTGCGTGTGTGTGTGTGAGTGTGCGTGTGTGTGTGTGAGTGTGCGTGTGTGTGTGTGAGTGTGCGTGTGTGTGTGTGAGTGTGTCTGTGTGATGAGTGAGTGAGCGAGTGAGTGAGTGAGTGAGGGGGTGTGTGTGGGGGTGGGTGGGGGTGTGTGTGATGAGTGAGTGTGTGTGTGTCTGTCTATCTATCTATATATATTGTAATTTTTATTATTCTCATAGTTTATATTATATAATTTTTATAGCTTTTATTTTTACATTACTTTTTTTTTTTTTAAGTTATAATTTTATTTATATATATTTTTAAAATTATTTTAGTACATCAAGTTGAACTAAAAGGCAGCGAGCTGGAATCACGTCTGAAATATTTTTTTATTTCAGTTAACGTTTATTTTATTTCAAGTAATGTAAGTGTTTTTTATGGTTTTGATTTTAGTCTTAGTTTTAGTAAACCCTGCCACATTGGCAGATATTTGTTCTTGTTTTAAGCAGAAAGCCGCTTCATGTTGATCGTTTTTTCAGAAACGTCTCTGTGTATCTGAAGTAACTGTATCTTGTATCCAGTCCAGTCTACATAAAACATTTAATAAAACAAAACCTCGCTCCTCTCCGTCTGAAAGCTTACAAACAAGCAGAAAGACTAACGGAGGATGAATAACATTACTGTGTTTTGTGCAGAAGATCATATTTTAGGCTTTCTAGCAGTTACAGCATCGTAAATAAAGCGCTCTAATGTTCTCAGCGCTATTGTTCTGAATTCCACACAAAAACACATCCAGAACTCTTCTGGATCCTGAGACGCAGAGGAGGATTTGTTGTTTCAGGAGGATGAAGTTTATAAGAGAAAGCTACTGATTCTGGTGACTGGAAACAGATTTCGCTGCGTTTGCTGCTCAGACTGAACTTCAGAAACCACAGCAAAGAACAAGAGAGAGATCTGACATCACCAGAGATCTGAGCCATGAATCACTGCGATGCTTGAGCCGTGATGTAACCGCACACACACACTCACTCTCTCTCTCTCTCTCACACACACACACTCTCTCTCTCTCTCTCTCTCACACACACACACACACACTCTCTCACACA
>JADLZM010012802.1:354273-365242 GCA_018148995.1 Sinocyclocheilus maitianheensis | reverse complement strand
CCCCCCCCCCCCACACACCCACGCACGCACGCACACACACACACACACTCACACCCACCCACACACACACACAGACACACACACACTCATACACACACACACACACACTATACTCTCACACACACACACGCACACTATACTCACACACACACCACACACACACACACACCCCACACACACACACATACACACACACACACTCACCCCCACACACACACACACCCTCTCTCTCACTCACACACACACCGCTGAGTCAGTGTACAGAGGCTTCGCTCCAGAATACAGACATTCGAGAAGCGTTTAGGGAAGCAAACTTCATGAAAATCACTCAGTTCTGAGAAACAATAAGTTGCTGATGTCACGAAGATCCTTCCTTTCTTTACTCGTTTCTTTGCTTTCCTCTTATTGTGTTTGTCAGTGATTGATGGACGGCTGTGGCCAATCAAAACAGCCGAGTGTCTGACTCATGAACTCATGCAGCATCTGTTTAAAGACAAATCAGAGACAATCATCTTACACACCTTTACAGAGAATATATTTACAGCATTAAAGAATATTTACATTTTAAAATATTGTTTCTGAAGTATAATCCAGTCTGTCTAAACTCATGTCTGATTAAATTAAATCCTGTTATTTTCACTTTAAATTCACGCAAAGAAACCATAATATCAGTAACATACATCAAAAATTTTATCTAACAGAAAAAGTCTGGAAAAATTTTTTAATATTTGTTTCATATTATTTTTTTAAATATAATATAATATAATATAATATAATATGTGACTCTGGACCACAAGATCAGTCATAAGGGTAATTTTTTTTAAATTGAGATTTATACATCATCTGAAAGCTGAATAAATAAGCTTTCCATTGATGTGTGGTTTGTTAGGATCGGACAATATTTGGCTGAGATACAACTATTTGAAAATCTGGAATCTGAGGGTGCAAAAAAATCTAAATATTGAGAAAATCATCTTTAAAGTTGTTCAAATGAAGTTCTTAGCAATGCATATTACTAATCAAACATTAAGTTTTGATATATTTACGGTAGGAAACTTACAAAATATCTTCATGGAACATGATCTTAACTTAATATCCTAATGATTTTTGGCATAAAAGAGAAATGTATAATTGTGACCCATACAATGTATTGTTGGCTATTGCTACAAATATCCCCCAGCGACTTCACACTGCTTTTGTGCTGCAGGGACACATATTTTATAATATAACACAATATAATTAGTGTAGATCCGCTCATATCCAGCTGGTTGGAGGTTTTTAGAGAGTTTTTCCTTCAGAAGCTGTGGATCGGCTCTGGCTGCAGGTATTCAGACGTTACAGATGAGCCATTAATGCTGTTTTATGGCATCATTCTGTGAATAAAACACATGGATGGAAAGTGTAATATAGTGTTCAGACGGCAGTATAAACGTCTCTGAATGATTTGCTGAATGTACAGTGAACACCAATGATCTGTGTTTATAAGACTGAAGATGAAACATGGAGCAAATACAGTCAAACCCTTTGCTTTTACAGAGCTGCAGGAATCTATTTAAAACTGAACATCCTGAGTACTTCATTCAAAATGCAATGATTATTTTCATTCTGGTAATGAAATGATGTTGACCTTTGACCTCAGAGAAACTCATATCCGTCCTCCTGTGATCTTCAGACGAATGTCGGGCTTGAACCGTATCCCTCATCACACAAATGTTTCCAATAATGGATGCTTTAATTGCTGGTTCTGCTGGACTCAGATGAATATGATGGCACTGCTCTCAGCTGTGAGGTAATGAAGAGCAATTCAGGCCAAAGAGCTCGACTGCAAACACACTGGAGACGTTATATTACAACACATCCACATGTGCTACACGCACACGGACGCACGCACGCATGCACTCACTCACTCACTCACTCACTCACACAGAGACACACACACACACACACCCACACCCACACACTCACTCTCTCACACGCGCACACACACACACACACACACACACGCTCACTCACTCACACACACACCCACACACACACACTCACTCACACACTCCCTCACTCACTCACTCACTCACTCACACAGAGACACACACACACACACACCCACACCCACACACTCACTCTCTCACACGCGCACACACACACACACACACACACACGCTCACTCACTCACACACACACCCACACACACACACTCACTCACACACTCCCTCACTCACTCACTCACTCACTCACACAGAGACACACACACACACACACCCACACCCACACACTCACTCTCTCACACGCGCACACACACACACACACACACACACGCTCACTCACTCACACACACACCCACACACACACACTCACTCACACACTCCCTCACTCACTCACTCACTCACTCACACAGAGACACACACACACACACACCCACACCCACACACTCACTCTCTCACACGCGCACACACACACACACACACACACACGCTCACTCACTCACACACACACCCACACACACAGGAAGTTGAGTGCTGTCAGCAGCATGATCAGACACACCCTGTAGTAACCCAAACATCATATTGTTTCTGAGTCCAGTTCTGAGCTTTAAACTCAACACAACATCAAAACATTATACATTATACATAATATTTTCTTGCCCATGACATACTGTACATATTAAAATATGTTTTGCCAAATGAAGATTGAAACTATATATATTTTAAATTAAAAAAAAATATATATATAATTGAGCTTTACAGTTTACAACATATATTTAGCATATATTCAAAATAGTTCAATATTTTAGCCAGAATTTTTTTTTTTTTTGATGATAGAGACACTTTCACCCTCCATTTTTCTCTTAAATTCTTGCTACTTTAATGTTTATGACCTTTAATTCTATAATGCTGTTTCTTTAATGTAATTGTATCTTTGTTTCTTCTTGCTTTGTCCTGTTTGCCTTAGTTTTGGTCTTTGTTTTGCTGTACGCTTGTCTCCAGTTTCTTATAAAATGATCTTGAGATTTTGAAAGATGCTATATAAATAAAAAATATTATTATTATCACTACTTGTCAGACTCTGTTTCTGTCTCTTGTGTTTTGTTCCCCACGTGCTCCATGTCCTGGTTTTCCCCCGTGTTCCTCCTATTCCTTTATTTGGTCCTTCCCGTTCCTGTCCTTCTTAATATCATTTGTTCCAGGTGTTCCCCGTTTAGTTCCATTGATCCCTGGTGTGTCCCATTAGTTTCCTTCTTACTTTAACCCTGTGTTTCGTAGTGTCTAGTGCCGAGTATGCCAGGGAGTTCTGCGGGCTCGCAGACGGCATTAGATGACGCCACCATCAACTCTCTATTCTGGCAAGGGGCCAACTACCATCGCCCCGTGGACCTCCCAGACACCACGGGACTAAGCTGGAGGGAAGGGATCCTCCGGTATCTGGAGAGCGTCCGGTCCCGAGCCAGAACCAGCCCGCCGTCAAGTCCGCCAGCTGTTCCTCAGTCAAGCCCGCCGGCTGCGGCATTCTCAAGTCCGCCGGCTGTTTCTTAGTCAAGCCCGCCGTCCGCGGCATTCTCAAGCCCGCTGGCCATTCCCGAGTCAAGTCTGCCGGCCGTTCATCAGTCAAGCCCGACGGCCTTGCCGATGTCAAGCCTGCCGGCCACTGCATTCTCAAGCCCGTTGGCCATTTCGAAGTCAAGTCCGCTGGCCGTTCCTCAGTCCAGTCCGCCTGCTGCGCCGTTACCCCTAGCCAAATGAGGAATTTGAGGAGGAAAAGGCTGTTGGCTCCAGCCCCCAAGTCCGCTCCAGTGTCAGCTCCAACCCCAGAGCTCGCTCCAGTGTCGGCTCCAGCCCCAGAGCTCCAGTGTCGGCTCCAGCCCCAGACCCCAGCCCTGAGAGGGTTCCAGTTCCTGAGTTTAGCCCACAGAGGGCTCCACGTCCCCGAGTTTAGCCCAGAGAGGGCTCATATCCCAGAGTTTAGCCCAGAGAGGGCTCATATCCCCGAATTTAGCCCAGAGAGGGCTCATATCCCCGAGTTTTACCCAGATAGGACTCCAGTCCCCGATTTTAGCCCAGTGAGGGCTCCAGTCCCCGAGTTTAGCGCAGAGAGGGCTCCAGTCCCAGAGTTTAGCCCAGATAAGGCTCCAGTCCCAGAGTTTAGCCCAGATAGGGCTCCAGTCCTCGAGTTTAGCCCAGAGAGGGCTCCAGTTCCCATGTCCTGCCCAAGGAGGGCTCCAGTCCCCAAGTCAAGCCCATGGATGGACACAGTTCCCGAGTTAGGCCTACGGAGGGGACATTCTCCCCAATTATTTTTTTTTTTGGGGGGGGGGTAGTAGGGGTCCATCCGTGGAGGCCGGGTTGAGTTGCCGAGGCCAGGCTCCCTGAACTCCCTACTCCACCATGGCATCCTGAACTGTCTGATCTGCCTTGGCCTCCTGAACTCTCTACTCCGCAATGGCATCCTGAACTGTCTGATCCGCCTTGGCCTCCTGAACTCCCTACTCCGCCATGGCTCCCCGAGCTCCCTGCTCCGCCATGGCCTCCTGAACGGTCTGCTCCGCCATGGCTTCCCAGTCTGCCTGCTCCGCCATGGGCTCCTGAATGGTCTTTTCCACCATGGCTTCCCAGTCTGCCTGCTTCGCCATGGCCTCCTGAACGGTCTGCTCCGCCATGGCTTCCCAGTCTGCCTGCTCCGCCATGGGCTCCTGAATGGTCTTTTCCACCATGGCTTCCCAGTCTGCCTGCTTCGCCATGGCCTCCTGAACGGTCTGCTCCGCCAAAACGGGTGCCGCTCTGGAGGACTGCCATCCAGTGGACGCCTGTCCTGAGAGGCCTCCAGAGCACCCACCCCCCTCCCCGTTGGTTGTTTTGAGGCACGTGGACGCGCCTTCCAGGGGAGTAATGTCAGACTCTGTTTCTGTCTCTTGTGTTTTGTTCCCCACGTGCTCCATGTCCTGGTTTTCCCCCGTGTTCCTCCTATGCCCTTATTTGGTCCTTCCCATTCCTGTCCTTATTCCATTGATCCCAGGTGTGTCCCATTAGTTTCCTTCTTACTTTAACCCTGTGTTTCCTAGTGTCTGGCGTGTCTTATACGTTGATCCCCGTTCCTACGTGTGTGTGTTCCTTGGTTCTATTTTTTAAATAAAGTCTGTTCATGTTGAATTCTCCTACGTCTCCCTCGCTCTGACACAGTAGGCAACAGCATGACACTACTGTTATTATTAATAATATTATTATTATTAAATAATCAGTTTTCCTTGTCTCCTATTTCTTGTAAAATGACCTTGAGATTTTGAAAGATGTTATATAAATAAAAACTATTATTATTATCACTACTGTTATTATTAAATATTCAGTTTTCCTCAGAAATACAGTAGTCAAAATAAAAATAAAGTTCATCAAAGTTGTCCTAAGACAAGAACGCGTATTGTTTTGGTTTTAGGACAACTCTGATGAAAGGTTTTGATCCACTTCAAATGTTGACTATTAGCTGTAGAAGAGTAAAATTAATTGAGGGGTTTTAGATGGACGTCACAGTCCAAAACAAAGTCCGAGCGAAGCTAGAATCACACTTCCATTTGGAAACAATCCTGTATCAGCATGTGAGCGATTGGCGTCGATAGCATTGTACATTCTTCAGACTAATGACTTTCAAACCCACTGTATCCCTCGAATGATCCTATCGCTCGCTCTCTCTCTGCAGCTGTGTGTGCAGGAATGCTTGATTACACAGTAATTAGTATCAGAAGTCAAAGCTGAACGCCGCCACTCTTTCCCAGGAGTTTTCTGGATTCAGTCAAACTCCGCTTTTGTTTGTGAGATGATTTTGTCTTCAGCATCATTACTAAGGTTTTTAGTAAACGGTATTGTCATGTCTCATGCTCGCAGCAGATTTGTGTTTCTGTAAGGCAGCGCTGAATCAATGTCTGTTTAACATGACAAATGTGAGTTTGATCAGTGCTTGTGCGCTGAAACTCATCTGGAAACATCTCATATTACTGCGGTGAATCTCAGGATGCAGGTCATATTTCACTCATATCAAACAATAAGTAAATATGTTTTGCATTAAGAAAATGAAGCCTGTTTTAAGAGAATTACAATTTTTTTACCAGCTATTTTTTATGACAACTAAACGCATTTGCCTTTAATTTGTCATTACTGTAATGCATTATACTTTGAGTTCATGATTCGTATTATATATTCTCGATACTGTAATAAAGTTGAACTGAAACCAGAATAAATTAGATGTGCCCTAAATAAACCGAAACAATTTTCACTTAGAAATTGCTAGAAATTAAAAAAAAAATTAAGCGCAAAAAAAGGACACAATTTAAGGAGAAAGACTAAAATAGTATATTCTTTTAAAACATACTTTTTGTTTTATTTATACCTTTGAAAGGTATTTTTTTACAGTTATCTACATGTATATATTTATATTCATATAATTTATATTATATATAAATATATTTAATATATAAATGTAACATATTTTTCTTATATATATTTTTTTTTTTTTTTTCATTTCACATGTATTTTAGTTCAAGCAAAAAAATAAATAAATTTTATGGTTTAAGTTTTAGAGCTTTAGTTTTAGTTAATGATGATAACCCTGGTAATGACAGAAATTGCATCACATTAAAGGCAACAAGAAGTGTTTAATCTTCTTTAAAATAATGATGCAATGCAAACGTATTTCTTATTCCTCTCTGTTGATTTTGAGGTGAAATAAGAGCAGGACGTGTTCTCACAGGTTTCATGAGACTGAAGCGAATGGCCTTTCTGCCGACTGGACGTATTCTCTCATGTCAGAAGTGAAACTTACAAGTTCAAGTGTTTCTTAAGTTTGCTCAACTTTCTTCTATTCCTCCTTTGAGAAGTTCTCCAGGTGGCTTTTGTCCCGTTTGCCGTCTGTTCGACTCCGATACGGACCCATCCGCACATTACAGACGCTCAGAGCTCCTCAGAAGACTGATTTTAGAGCGTCATTGGCAGTCCGTCTGAAGTCTATGTGGGTTTATGTTAAGCAGCTTATGGGACCTTCTCAGAAGTTCAGGAAAGCTGAAATCGGCACCTGTCCAGAATCGATCCGCTCTCTTATCATTTAATAGTCAAATCCATTCAATATTTGGACTGATGTCCTATAGGATGCAGATAAGACTTAAATCAACCAGAAACTTCCAAAATAGAGATTTAACTGAAGTGAAATAGAGCTGCGAGGATGAGATTAGCTTCTGCTTCTCAAACTGCTGAAGAAACTGCAGTAAAGAGTTCAATGATAGTCAACTTACTCGTACTGTAGTTACATGCACTACAAACTACTCTTGTACTACAGCTTTCTGTTTTTGTCTTACAGGTTTTATTTATTGATTTTTTAATTGCCTAAATGACTAAATGTAAATATCAGATCATAATTTATTATCATCAACAGAGTTGTTCATCTGTCACAAGAAAATAAGGAAATACCTAGATATGAAAAAAAAATCTATGTATACAGTATATATATATCAAATTTTGTTTGCTTAAAAACAAGAACAAATGGTGTCAGAAAAATCAAGAATATTTTTCTGACCCCACGAGTCAGTATGTGTCATTGTTTTAAGCAACTCACTTCATTTAAATATTTTCAAAGAGCAAGCTTTACGCCTTAAAGAATGTTGCTTCGCTTGTAAACATAGCAAAACACTGAGTAGAAATATTTCTGTGCTTGGTTTCTCCAACATGTTTCCATGAGAGTTTAGCAGTCTGGGTTTCTTTTGTTTGTGAGGGCAAGCACAATCTCTGAATCACAGACTAAGAATCCACACGGGACTGTCAGCGGAGAGGAAAATAACGAGCTGGAGCTGCATTAGTAATTATGAATCCAGCAGTCTGTGATGAAAGTCACTTTCTGAAGGCTGTTTTGTGCATTAGCGGCTCACACTCGATTTCAGTCTCTCCCTGATGTCGGCTCTCGTTGTGATGGCGTGAAAATATGTTTTCCTGTCCGTGAGCTTGAGTTTTACATCTTACAGTTTTTTTCAGCTGCTTACACATGTTTTCAAAACTTTACACATAAATCCAAAAATCCAAGAATTGCACACAAAATGCAAAATGCCTCACGTCTCTTGCAAAATGAAGCACTGCATTCAAAATATCACAAACACATCTCAAAAGCAAACATTTGTCTTACGTTGCAAACTCCTTTGCCATAACATTATATTGTTGGGTATATCATATACACACAGTTATTCAGAACCTAAAGCTCTTCTTTCATGAGCTCCTGTACAAGACTGAGAGTAATCGTCAGAGAGATGTTGATAAATTCACATTAAACACGAAAGCAAGATTGAAAGCAAAGGTTTTTTACTGAAAGCATCTGTGTTTGTGAATACAGTAGTACACAGAACGAAAGAGAAGAAACACATCAAGCATGTGTAGATGTGTGTTTATTGATTGGTTGGTGTTCAGTGAAGCACACGTTCTGATTAGTTGTGTTTGGAAAAGAGGATCAAGATAGTTCCTGTTAGATTTGTGTGTGTTACATAGAGAACTGTGTGTGCAAAAAGTGTTTTCTGAAACTGAAAACTGAGTCAAAGGCTGAGTATTAGTGTCTGGTTTTGCAGGTTTGGTGTGTGCTTCTGCTGTTTGAGTGCCAGCTTTCAGAAACTGTGTGACGAGTGAAGACAAAAACTGTAATTGTCATTTTAAGTGGTCTTAAATTTGGGGAGGGAAAAACTGAATTGTTGCAATAGAAAGTCGAAATTGACATAAGTCAATTACGAGATAAAGGAATGAGGAAAATACAAGTCAAAAGTATGATATACTAAGTCATAATTATTCAATAAAAAGTCAAAACCAATAAAAAAAGGCATAATTACAACATAAACAGTTGAAAAGATGACATTAAAAGTCGAAATTATGACACTTCTTCATACTATCATAATTATTATGAGATTTAAAAAACTGATATATTTCAGTTCGAGTTTGCCTTTTAGCATCATTTCAATTTAGTATATCATAATTTTGACTTTTTATCTCATAATTATGATTTACTTTATCCTCTTCATCCCTTGTGAGACATAAGGCCGCTTAGTACATCATAATTTCTACATTTTCTCATAGTTTTACATTTTCAGTAATAATTTTCACTTAGTAAGTCATAATTTATGTTTTATCTAAAAATTTTAATTTATTTCATAATCATGACTTGCATCATAATTTCGACTTTTATCTCATAATTATGACTTAGTACGTCATGATTTCCATTTTCTCATAATTTCAACTTTTTATCATAATTATAACTTAGTATGTCATAATTTTTACCTTTTATCTCATAACTATGACTTTATCATCTTCATCCTATGTGAGACATAAGGCTGCTTAGTATGTCATAATTTCTACATTTTCTCATAATTTCACATTTTTCTGTCATAATTTTGACTTGGTATGTCATGATTTGTTTTATCTCATAATTTCAATTTATTTCATAACTTCAACTTTTTTAATCTCATAATTATGACACATATAATTTTGACTTTTATTTCATAATTATGACTTAGTACGTCATAATTTCTGTTTTATCTCATAATTTCAACTTTTTATCATAATTATAACTTAGTATGTCATAATTTTTTAACTTTTATCTTATAATTTCAACCTTTGTCATCATTTTTACTATCTTAGTATCTCATTATTTCTGTTTTATCTTATACATTTGACTTGTCATAATTTAAACTTTTTTATCTCATAATCATGACTTAGTATGTCAAACATTCTACATTTGATCCCATTATTTCAACTTTTGTCATAATTTTTACTCTCATAAACATGAATTGTCATAATTTCAACTTTTTTAGTATGTCATAGTTTCTGTTTATCTCATAACTTCAACTTATCTCATAATTATGACTTTCATCATTAACTTAGCATCAATTACAAAATTTAAAGTCATAATTTCCACGTGGGGAAATGGCCTTTCATATATATGTATTATTAAACTTCAAAAGATGATGACTGAATGAAAAAAATTAGCACTACACGTTTCAAGGTCAAAATGCTGTTTGCAATTTCAGTCAAATCACAAGAATCATGGTTTCAGAGTTGTTTGCAAACAGTTAATACCACACATTTATGCCTAACGATTGCTTATGATGCACCACTGATGAATTGACAACGTTTGCGTTATGTTTTCATATTATAACATGTTGTAGATGGTTGTAAGATGCATATTTGATCTCTTAACTTTATCTCTCATGTTTTTCTAATGAGCAGCTGGAAGTAGTAAAGCGCAAACACTTAAAATGTTTCATTTAATAAAAGAATTTGAGATACTTGATTTATTTTGAGATTGTATGGGTTTGTTCTGTAACGGCATGTGGAATTCATTTTATTTTGCAAAAAGTTTTAAATTTGATTTTAAAAACTCAGCAGAAAGCCTGCATACGCTTTAAACACAGACAGCTTTCTCAAGTCTCATGTTTGGCCCTAATACACATGAGAGCGTTACATTATATAGCCTACATTACCCAGAATGCCCTCCTCACGCTCCAGCTCCCCACAGACGACACACAGGCATTGAGTCATATTTTTCCACATGTGCAATCTGCGCTGGAATCCCTCAGGTGGCTCTCAATCAGCTAATAAACATGATTACATAATGGCAAATGATTAGTGGAAATCATTACGGCGCGTCACATGATCTGAGCCGGTCGGATGGACACGCATGAGTGAGACTAAAAAGAGGAATTAAGTAATTTCTGCAAATGCGCTTGACTTTACAGCTGACCTTTAACCCCTCCTGGACTCCTACTGTTACTTCCTGTTAGAGGAAAACCTTCTAAAAGGAGCCGCTGACGACTCTTCATGATACAATTACAAACAGATCTGTCTGTCTGTCTGTCTATATCTTTCTATCTATCTGTCTGTCTGTCTGTCTGTCTGCCTGCCTGTCTGTCTGTCTGTCTTTCTGTCTGTCTGTCTGTCTGTCTGTCTGTCTGTCTGTCTGTCTGTCT
>JADLZM010012802.1:260707-353431 GCA_018148995.1 Sinocyclocheilus maitianheensis | reverse complement strand
TCTATCTATCTATCTATCTATCTATCTGTCTCTCTCTCTGTCTGCCTGCCTGCCTGCCTGCCTGCCTGCCTGCGCCTCCCTGCCTGCCTGCCTGTCTGTCTGTCTGTCTGTCTGTCTGTCTGTCTGTCTGTCTGTCTGTCTGTCTGTCTGTCTGTCTGTCTGTCTGTCTGTCTGTCTGTCTGTCTGTCTGTCTGTCTGTCTGTCTGTCTGTCTGTCTGTCTGTCTGTCTGTCTGTCTGTCTGTCTGTCTGTCTGTCTGTCTGTCTGTCTGTCTGTCTGTCTGTCTGTCTGTCTGTCTGTCTGTCTGTCTGTCTGTCTGTCTGTCTGTCTGTCTGTCTGTCTGTCTGTCTGTCTGTCTGTCTGTCTGTCTGTCTGTCTGTCTGTCTGTCTGTCTGTCTGTCTGTCTGTCTGTCTGTCTGTCTGTCTGTCTGTCTGTCTGTCTGTCTGTCTGTCTGTCTGTCTGTCTGTCTGTCTGTCTGTCTGTCTGTCTGTCTGTCTGTCTGTCTGTCTGTCTGTCTGTCTGTCTGTCTGTCTGTCTGTCTGTCTGTCTGTCTGTCTGTCTGTCTGTCTGTCTGTCTGTCTGTCTGTCTGTCTGTCTGTCTGTCTGTCTGTCTGTCTGTCTGTCTGTCTGTCTGTCTGTCTGTCTGTCTGTCTGTCTGTCTGTCTGTCTGTCTGTCTGTCTGTCTGTCTGTCTGTCTGTCTGTCTGTCTGTCTGTCTGTCTGTCTGTCTGTCTGTCTGTCTGTCTGTCTGTCTGTCTGTCTGTCTGTCTGTCTGTCTGTCTGTCTGTCTGTCTGTCTGTCTGTCTGTCTGTCTGTCTGTCTGTCTGTCTGTCTGTCTGTCTGTCTGTCTGTCTGTCTGTCTGTCTGTCTGTCTGTCTGTCTGTCTGTCTGTCTGTCTGTCTGTCTGTCTGTCTGTCTGTCTGTCTGTCTGTCTGTCTGTCTGTCTGTCTGTCTGTCTGTCTGTCTGTCTGTCTGT
The DNA here is from genome assembly GCA_018148995.1 of Sinocyclocheilus maitianheensis. Classification (NCBI taxonomy): domain Eukaryota; kingdom Metazoa; phylum Chordata; class Actinopteri; order Cypriniformes; family Cyprinidae; genus Sinocyclocheilus; species Sinocyclocheilus maitianheensis. The sequence goes on along the minus strand of JADLZM010012802.1, from coordinate 352,456 downwards.
CTGTCTGTCTGTCTGTCTGTCTGTCTGTCTGTCTGTCTGTCTGTCTGTCTGTCTGTCTGTCTGTCTGTCTGTCTGTCTGTCTGTCTGTCTGTCTGTCTGTCTGTCTGTCTGTCTGTCTGTCTGTCTGTCTGTCTGTCTGTCTGTCTGTCTGTCTGTCTGTCTGTCTGTCTGTCTGTCTGTCTGTCTGTCTGTCTGTCTGTCTGTCTGTCTGTCTGTCTGTCTGTCTGTCTGTCTGTCTGTCTGTCTGTCTGTCTGTCTGTCTGTCTGTCTGTCTGTCTGTCTGTCTGTCTGTCTGTCTGTCTGTCTGTCTGTCTGTCTGTCTGTCTGTCTGTCTGTCTGTCTGTCTGTCTGTCTGTCTGTCTGTCTGTCTGTCTGTCTGTCTGTCTGTCTATCTATCTATCTATCTCTCTGTCTGTCTATCTGTCTGTCTGTCTGTCTGTCTGTCTGTCTGTCTCTGTCTGAAAATTGTATCAAAATTAAACAAGTTTATGCTTAAAACAATACAAACCATTTACAGTAGGGCAAGAAAAATACATTTATGTAAATTGGACAAGATTATTTTTATCAAGTAAAAGAATCATGAGATAAGTTTATGAGATAAGTAAGGAAGTCCATGAGAAGTAAGGAAAGACATGTTTATACTGTACGTTTAAGCAGAACCTGAAATGATTTCTAATGGCAAGTGTGAAGCAGACCTGAGCTCAGACAGACAGACAGACCAATGATCGTCTGGTGTTCATGTGTGACTCAATGACCAACAGACAGCAGCTTCACAGACGAGACAGCAGTGAAGAACTCGCTCAGACGAACGCCGTGAGCCGACGCTTCACACTGAAAGAGCAGGAGTCAATGAAGGCCTTTGTTTTTATGACAGTTGATTTCAGGAGAGATGGATCCAGCAGAGCTCCAACCCAGTTCAGCTGAAACACAGCAGAGCGCTGTTCTGTTCTCACACACTCACTACAGGAGCAGCTGATCAAATATGAATTAGTTTTACAGCACATATTTCATGAGAAAGTTCAAAAGACTTAAATGCTCTGAGAGTCTCATGGAGTCTCCAAAAACATGAATAAATGCAATGCTATGATTGATTAAACAGATAAAAGTGAAGGACAGAATACAAATGTATATATTATTCTTTTTAACCTTCAAAACGTATTCGGTCAGTTTGGACCCGGAAGAGATGCGTAAACAAAGTTTAGTAAGGCAACACAACTTTTCAAAAAAAAAACAACGCAAGACCTTTTTTTTAACAATTATTTTTTAAGAGATATGCGCATTTAAAAAAAAAAAGTGTTACAGGTTTCGTGTTTGGGTCAATTTGACACGGGAATGTATGGAGCACCATTAGTGCCAAAAATACTTTCTGTAATATTATTGATGAAGTTATATTAATGTCAAAAAGGTTTGTAAAATATATTTGGCCATTTTTCCATATCTTGCACACTTTTAGGAATGGAATTTTATTGATAAACATGAATATATTGTCTACTGATGAACCACCGCAGCATGACAAATTATGAAAGTTTATGAAAGTAAAATGTATTTATTTTGTTTGAAAACTTTTCATAGTTATTTTTACGTTACTTTTTATTGTTTTGTCATAAATAAATATGTAGGTTTCATGAATTTAAACAATTTATTTAGCAATCATGACAATATAAATATAAATATTGTAATACAATAAAATTCCATTCATTCATATGGGGCTAATACTGGTAATTCTCAGATTATGTGTTGGTATAAATTTCATTTAATGATGTATTCAAATAAAATGTATCATCAGTATTAAATATAGTATATATATATTTAGCATGATAGCTTTTTTGGTGTGGTTCATATGCAATTTAAAAAAATGTATAATATATCCGTTAAATGGTGTAAATGCAGTGATAACATTCACAACTTTGATATTTTTACATTCAAGTTGCTGATCAGATACAAAATGACTTATTTCAAATAAAATGTAAGCTATGGCTGTTTTATAAAGTAACAATTCTTAACAATTCCATTTGGACCCTGCGTGTAAAAATGCTCACAGATTTGATGCATTTTGAGGGTTAATCACTATTTCTTTAACTAATGTAGGCTAAATATGATGTGATGCTAATCCGTAGGGATTTAGTGTTGTGACATGACAAACACACACACACACACACACACACAACTGTGTGTGTCTGAACGTCCGAACAGAAAGAAGCATCTTTACTCTACTTCCATTATATCAGCCGGTCTGTGAGAACCAAACGCTTGATTTCATCATTCCTGCAGCCGTCCAAGAGCTACTCAACGAGTCTCCAGTCGCTTTTACTGAAACAAAAACCACCATTTCCCTTCACCATAAAGCCTGCGCTTCCCAGCCAAGAAATGAATTTTTTTCAAAGACTAAACGTCTGGAGCTGATCTTTATTTTCTGCAGGCCCAGGCAAAATAACTCTGCTCTGATGATAAAACCCTGAAAGAAACTGGCAAACTGGAAGCAGAAACATAAACTAAGTAAATATGGAGATATCAGAATTACAAATCCACAAGTGTACACAGAAAAATGGCAAACCATAGAGCTCTTGCAACGTGTCTTTTCTGGAAGTGACTAATATTGCATCATGACTGCATGCCACCTCACTAGCACCATCTGGAAGTGATTGATCCGTAAAACTAGTTCATCTAAATACTCTTAAAAAAAATATATATATATATATATATATATACACACACACACAGTACTATGTGTGTATATACAATTTTTTGTTATATTTTATAATTTATAACAATATTACAAAAAACTGTTTTGTACACAAACAATTTTCTAAATAATGCTTGCATTACTATAACTTTTAATAGGTCATATACAAGTACATATATTTGTAAAACTTACATTTATATAAAAAAAATCTAAATTAAGTGATATATATATATATATGCATTGTTGTAAAAAACACACAATGTTTACTTATGTTTACTTTATAATTTATATTAATACTATTATAAATTATTTCCGCCAATCAGCAACACAATTTAAGAAATAATGTTGGCATCGAACTTTGCAGGTGAATTTGCATTGAATTTATATTTAAAAAATACAATACAAGTTTTTATTATAATTTTATAATAATAATAATTTTTTATTTTTTAATTGCCTTGATTGTAACCACGAGTAGCAATACATTTATTCAAGAAAATGTGTTTACATCGTTTTTTTAGCAATTTAAATTTGCTTGATTTAATTTTTAAAAATTGATAGCAAAAATGTATACTGTATTTGAAAATAAATAATTTCATTTCAGACTGACAGACAAAAACAGCTGCATGACTTCAGTAGAAATGAGGAGTCTGTGAACGAGGCACTTAGCGTGTTGAAGGCTCTGTTGATTATATGAGGTGATGTAGTTTTGAGAGAGAGTCGTGCTGACAGACTGAACACCTGGAGAAATATTCCCACAAGCATCATCTGAACAGGTGCTTTGAGCCGCAGGACGCTTCAAATGAAAACCAGCAGCGCCTGAACATCTCAGTGCATCTCACAAAACACGTGATCAGACTCAGCTTCGGATTCATGTGCCTCTTTATTGGTCAGATGAACATAAAGCTGCAGCAGGAATGTAATATTTATCTCCAGCTACAGAGAGTGAGATATCCGTCATCCGACACCACGCAGAAGAGCACGATGAAAGAGACCTTTATCTGAGCGAATGCCTTCAGAGGCTGCAGATCTTCTTTACAGCAGATTTACTGCTCAAAACTGGCAGATTTGTGCCGTCTGTAAGGCATGCATCATCATAACATGACTTCAGACGCGCCATAGACAAGTATTTACTCTGCAGGGAGCTTCAAGCCTTGAACCAAACCAACCAGATGGATCACAACATCATAAACTCTGGTTTCAAGCAAAGAAGTGTAAAAAAAAAAACTGAAAGCATGACTAAGATACAAGACTGTGTATTTTAATGACTCTGATTATATGAAGCACTCATGAAACATTTCAAACAAATGCAACTGAATCCAGATATAATAGAAACTAATAGTATTGCTCGATTGCTAACACACTATAACTGATTCATTTGGCCCAATTTTCCAAACCATTCATACATTTCTCGAAACAAAGACACGTTTCTCAAAACTTTGAACACATTTCACCTGTTTGCACACCTGCTCCAATCTGCTCAGTACTTTCTGCAAAACTCTACACAAAAACAACACAATTTTGCACAGGTTTAACCATGTTCTCATTCAGAAAACACAAACACAGAATATAATTAACTCAAGCATCACAAAATGAACTCAAACAGCGCACATGTATCCGTGTGTGAACATTAAGCAGCCAAGCTGATGACACAAAGCTCAGAATCTCAGGGTGATATGAACAAGAGCACAGCTGATTATGAGTTGTGGAAAATGAATCCTGGTAGAGGGAGACAAAGAGGAAGAGGACGGGAAAATAAAAACGGATGAGGGGATGAGGTCAAAGGTCATTAGCTCCTGATGAAATACAAAGCACTATAGTTGAGCATGTTCTTCTGCATGGACTGACCCTGAGGGAAGGTTTCAATTCTACTTACACATACAATATAAGTACAGTACATAGCAGCAGTACTTCAGATGAGAGAACTTGCATTACTCTATATACAGTAAATACTGTAGCACATGTTGTACACCCTCAAACTCATTACTTTGATTTGAATTGTAGCCAAGTAGTCCTTACACGTACTGTATTTGTGCAGAACTGAGAGACGGCTGTCTAGGGGAGGCAGAGAAGTCTTGTGTCAGAAGACTGAGAAACTGCTGTAACAAATAAGGATACTAACAAAACTCTGATGCAACTTGGCAGAGGATGCTGAATTCATTCATTCATTCATTCTTTATTGCTGTACAGTAACTGACAGTATATTCCAATGTGTGTTTACTGTATATTCCGTTGTTTGGTTTTTGAACTTTTCTCTTGTGTGTGAGTGTGTGTGTGCGTGAGTGTGTGTGTGCGAGTGTGTGTGAGTGTGTGTGTGTGAGTATGCGTGCATGTAAACACTCTCTGAGAGGTAAAGGAGGCTCCTCGTCTCACACATGGAACGGATTTCTCAGCAGCTGCAGTCAATCTGAGCGTTTTTGCTGAAAGAGACACTCTGAAATGAATTCTAAATGAACACGGAGCTCTTTAACGGCGCTGATGATCGCAGCACAAAACATGGCGTCTGTTTGCCTGCTCAAACACAATCGATTCCAGCCAATCATACGTTCTATCTGGATGTGTTCAAGATGAGTTTTCTAATCAGATTCATTGACATGATTGAGCGGGATTTGAAAACCAATTTCTATCAGTATGAGAACACGTTTGTGTCCAGGCTGTGTGTTTGCGCTCGCAGCTCTCAGAGGTGCTGATGAACTGGTTCTGCTTCGTAAGAATGAAGGATTGATGAAGTTTAAGGACACAAATAAATGAAAGCACCACAGATCCTCGCTCTGTCCTTGAGCTGCGCTGACAGATGAATTATGGTCCATTGTTTGGAGACGTCGAGCAGCAGATGCTGAAGTCATGCAATGATACATCAGTGCTGTTGAACAAATATTTTTGCAGCGCTCGAGACCATTTGTCTTCCAGGGACACTCACAACTCAGTCGTGTTTTTAGGTTTATGGTGAGATGATTAGCTAAACCCCAGGAGACAGAAAGGAAAACTTAATTTATCCAGCATTTACATGACAAATACGTCATGACAAACCGTAAGTAAATAGTGAGAGATGCACACGCAGACAGACAGACAGATCATGAAATCATGTTCTCTGCAGTAAACCAAAGGACTTCTTTTCTGAAAAAAAAAAAATCAAAATGCAGACGGTGATTATAGACAGATGGATGGATGTTGGATGGATAGATGGATGAATAGACAGACGGACAGACGGATGGACGGATGGACGGATGGACGGACGGATGGACAGATGAATGGATGGACAGACAGATGGATGGATGGAGATATGGATGGACAGATGAATGGATGGACAGATGGATGGATGGATGGACAGATGATAGACAGACAAACAGACAGATGGATGGATGGATGGATGTATGGATGGATGAATAGATGTTGGCCAGATGGATGGATAGATAGATGGTGGGACAGACAGACAGATAGATATATAGATGGATGGATGGACAGATAGATGGATGGATGGATGGAGAGATGGATGGATGGATGGAGAGATGGATGGATGGATGGAGAGATGGATGGATGGATGGAGAGATGGATGGATGGATGGAGAGATGGATGGATGGATGGAGAGATGGATGGATGGATGGAGAGATGATAGACAGACAAACAGACAGATGGACGGATGGACGGATGTATGGATGGATGAATAGAGGTTGGCCAGATGGATGGATCGATAGATGGTGGGACAGACAGACAGAGAGAGATATAGATGGATGTATGGAAAGATACGGCGACCGACGGGTTGACAGATTGACCGATAGACGGAGGGACAGAGAGACGGATGGATGGATGGACAGACAGACAGATGGAGGGACAGATGGATAGACAGATAGACGGATGGATGGATGGATGGATGGATGGATGGATGGATGGATGGATGGATGGATGGATGGATGGATGGATGGATGGATGGATGGATGGATGGATGGATGGATGGATGGATGGATGGATGGATGGACGGATGGATGGATGGATGGACAGACAGATTGATAGACAGATGGATGGACAGATGGATGGATGGATGGACAGACAGATTGATTGACAGATGGATGGATGGATGGACAGACAGACAGACAGAGATTGATAGACAGATGGATGGATGTTAGACAGACAGACAGATGGACACATAGACTGTAAGTGTGTGTTGGTAAGTGTAGGATCTGTCCTGTAATCACTGAACCCGGATCAGCTGCTGCAGTTTCTCAGAGTCAGGGTCACTCCTCCTCAATATCCTGCGCTGTTTCTCCCGCAGACGCTGCACGCAAATCTTGCTAAAGCGGCCCACGAGGGCGTCTGAGCCGTTATTTAAGAGCTGCTGGAGGCGAGCGATGATCTCTCCATCAGGCCTACAGCAGACAGACGTGACCCACGTATAACTCAAGCACACATCCCACCGCAGCCCGTTCCCATTAACCTGCACCAGTTAACAGCGTTATAAACCAGCGAAGGCAGGAAATTCCTGAGCAGAAGCACTTCATGAAGATGAGGAACATGATTACCTGAAACACACAGCGTTACTCAGACGAGTAGTTTCTTCATAATCTACAGCTGAAGCTGTGTTTTGACTCATCATGATGTGCTAAACAGTGCTATTCTAGTATTTATGTAATACTATAGTTTTTATGAATATTGTGAATTGGCTTTTATTTTTATACTTTCAGTTTTCATTTTACATTGCAGCCCCGGTGAGCATAAGACACTTCTTTAAAAAATATATATATTATTATTATTCGGCAATTCGGCATCCTGTTGGTTACTTCAATTCAAAACCAATTCAACTTTAGGAGCTGTAAACTGCAGAAGTCCGTGTTGATTTCATGTTGTTGACTTTAAGGCAGACTAAAGGTTACGGAGGACAAAATCCTTTTGTCATTTTCACAGAGCAACACTGAGATTTGTGTTTCCTGAGGGTCATAAATCAGCCCGATGCCCCCCGGACGCCCCGAAACCACATTCCCAGGGGAACAATGTGCATCTCTCCTTGCTGACTGTGTGAAAGTGTGTGTGTGTGTGTGTGTGTTTGGCCTCCAGCCCATGAATTATCAGAGATGAATCACATCAGCAGCAGCAGCTGTATGCATGCGTGTCCTCGCTGCTGCACAGGAACAGGAAGTTCTTACAGTGAGCAGGGATTGGCTGAGGTCTGGATCGCTGGAATATTGTACCCTAATTGAAGTAGCTGTTTAGTAGGATCATGAGTTTGCATAACATTGCACGAGTGACTGCCTGACACATAATATATTATGTTTATGATTAACTATTTAGAAACTAGTTGCTATGAATACAGATGCCATCAGTTGTCTTCTTATGAAGGACGTGTCAGTGTTGCTGATGCAAATATAGCCCTTTGTTACCAAACAGCAATTAACTCAATTATGATACAACTATGAGTCATTCGCAAACTGGTAAACATTAAACTGTTGGTTACGTTAAACCTAACCTTCATTCATCTGGGAGATCACAGGGATATGTGAATATTGGTTGCGTATGTCAGATTTATTGCGGGCAGAGAAAACATTGTTTATAACATTGTTATAATAATGAACGGAGTCAGTGTAAAGGTGAAGGGATAGATCAAACAGGCCGATTGATGGAAGGTTTCCAAAGAAATGTCATGCTCCCTTGTAAAAGCGTTTTTTAGTATAGTACAAAAATACAGTGGTTTATTTTGATACATGGTGTGGCTGCTGTATGTTGTAGTTTATTCTGATACACTTTAAATTAAGGTACTTGGTATTTTATTTTAAAATGCATTTTGATGTGTTTTTGACGAAACTTGCGTTGTGCCCAGGCCAGACCGGACTCTTCCAGAATCAGAACATCACACGAGCTGAAGCTGAGCCGCTTTCAGAGGATTTCCTTTATTAGAAACACAGTTGGGCTGAATGGAGATTGTGATTTGTTCAGTCTTGCGTTTCGAGGGCGTGATGGGAACCGTCTTCAGCTGGTAATGAGCAGAACACTGTTCAGAGCTGAAGGCTTTCACTGCGCACACACTGCATTATTACAGAAAAATATCGATATTCATTTTGAGCACTGATAGCGCAACACATTTTGTGGGAAAATGAATCATAAGTGTTTGTTTTGATTAAAACCCCACACTACTGATACAAACGCTTTAGCTGAAGCAATATGTTTTGCATAATATCATAATATAAGTTACTACTTGTTTGATACAGGGTTATCATTAACCAAAACTAGAACCAGACCTAGAACTATTAAGGCATTCTTGTTAATTGAAATAAAGCTGAAATAATATAACATTTAAATTATATTACATTAAAAAAAAACTAAACTTATTTCAGCTAGTTACAAAGACAACATTTCTAGTTTTCATTTAGTTTAAGTTAAAGCACTAAAATTACTAATTGGAAATAAAATAAATAAAAACTAAAATAAAAATAGTTAAACCTAAATGATAATATTATAAATAAATAAAGAATTTAACTAAAATTAAAACAATTAAAAACCTAAATTAAAAATATTAATAAACTGTAGTACACTGGTTCGGTACAATCACTTTAGCACTATTTTATGTTTATTTTGCTAAATAAAATCATTCATTTTTGTGACATGAAAATTATCAAAATACATTCTTAAAGCATTAAAAAATCCCATAATGATTTAATATGGCTTTACAATAGTAATATATATATTTATATGATATGACTAATATATTTTTAAATATGATGGTTTCATTATAAATATGTTGATTAGTTCTGAGGTGGACACCCAACTTAATAAATGATATTAACCATCTGAATCTAAGCATGTCAACACATGGAAAAACCTGCCAGCAATTTATTATCATGTCAATTTTTGTACCTTTAACACCAACAGCACTTTTACAAATTCTTAAGTTATTGAGAAACTATTGTAAATCATTAACAAAATCTTTCTCAAAATATAATCTACAACATTAAAAAAAAAACATTGAATATTACATCAAATAAGTGCAAAATCAACTGCCTGCTGCTTACATTTGCATCGAGGATCTGCCAAATTACATTATAAACATAATGAATGTTAAAGAGACAGTTCACCCAGAAACGAGAGTTACAACATCGAATACTTCTGACGTTCATTGCATGGCCACAAACACTGAGACATTCTGCAAAATATCCTCGTCTGTGTTCTGCAGAAGGACTTAAGTCATTCAGGTTTGGAACGGCACGAGTAAATGAGTAAATGATGACAGAAAGTGTGTTTTTGTGTGAACGATCTCGTTAATGATCATGCTGTGAATTAACGGTTGAATGTCTCACTAACAGCAGCGAAGGGGAAGACGTCTGACTCTCCATCATTCCTGCTTCACTGCTGAAGGCCTGCTGGCTCACCGGGACCGATCCGCAACAGTGATGTCATCAGTAATTAAGTGGGCGGAGCTCAATCTGTGATGCCAGCTGGTGTGTTAATGAGAAAACACCTGAACACACACACACACACACACACACACACAGTATATGAGTGTGAGTCACTGTGAGTTCATGTTCCTGCACTAATCACGAGTGTGAAGGACTTTCAGTTTGAGCAGAAATAGGATCAATCAGGAACAATTACTGGAAAAATGGGAATTACTTTTCCCAAAGAAACATAATCTATGGGATCACAACTGTTTCTTAGAAGTCTTAGAAGTTTATCCTGAGAAAAACATCTGAACTCGAGTCGCTGGTTCTGGTCCAGGTAAAGTGAGAGGGGATCGGCTGAGAAAACACACACACACACACACACACACACCTGCTGATCAGAAGCGCTTTGATTTTACCAGCATGAATCCAGACACACCTCACAGCTGATCCACACACACACACTCACTTATATACACTCACACACACTCAAATACACTCACAAAACACTCATCTACACTCACACACACTCGTATATTGAGAAAACACACACCATATACACACACTCATATATATATACATATATATATATACTCACACACTCACACATTCATATACACTCACACACACTCGTATTTATATACTCACACACATATATACACTGAACAAAATTATAAACGCAACACTTTTGTTTTTGTTTAATAATTTTGTTCAGTGTATATACTCACACACTCATATACACTTAGACACTCACACACACTTATATACACTCACACACACTCAAAAACACTCATATATACTCACATACACTTACACTCACTCACACACACTCACACTCATATACCCTCACACTCTCATATACACTCACACTCATATACCCTCACACTCTCATATACACTCACACTCATATACCCTCACACTCTCATATACACTCACACTCATATACCCTCACACTCTCATATACACTCACACTCATATACCCTCACACTCTCATATACACTCACACTCATATACCCTCACACTCTCATATACACTCACACTCATATACCCTCACACTCTCATATACACTCACACTCATATACCCTCACACTCTCATATACACTCACACTCATATACCCTCACACTCTCATATACACTCACACTCATATACCCTCACACTCTCATATACACTCACACTCATATACCCTCACACTCTCATATACACTCACACTCATATACCCTCACACTCTCATATACACTCACACTCATATACCCTCACACTCTCATATACACTCACACTCATATACCCTCACACTCTCATATACACTCACACTCATATACCCTCACACTCTCATATACACTCACACTCATATACCCTCACACTCTCATATACACTCACACTCATATACCCTCACACTCTCATATACACTCACACTCATATACCCTCACACTCTCATATACACTCACACTCATATACCCTCACACTCTCATATACACTCACACTCATATACCCTCACACTCTCATATACACTCACACTCATATACCCTCACACTCTCATATACACTCACACTCATATACCCTCACACTCTCATATACACTCACACTCATATACCCTCACACTCTCATATACACTCACACTCATATACCCTCACACTCTCATATACACTCACACTCATATACCCTCACACTCTCATATACACTCACACTCATATACCCTCACACTCTCATATACACTCACACTCATATACCCTCACACTCTCATATACACTCACACTCATATACCCTCACACTCTCATATACACTCACACTCATATACCCTCACACTCTCATATACACTCACACTCATATACCCTCACACTCTCATATACACTCACACTCATATACCCTCACACTCTCATATACACTCACACTCATATACCCTCACACTCTCATATACACTCACACTCATATACCCTCACACTCTCATATACACTCACACTCATATACCCTCACACTCTCATATACACTCACACTCATATACCCTCACACTCTCATATACACTCACACTCATATACCCTCACACTCTCATATACACTCACACTCATATACCCTCACACTCTCATATACACTCACACTCATATACCCTCACACTCTCATATACACTCACACTCATATACCCTCACACTCTCATATACACTCACACTCATATACCCTCACACTCTCATATACACTCACACTCATATACCCTCACACTCTCATATACACTCACACTCATATACCCTCACACTCTCATATACACTCACACTCATATACCCTCACACTCTCATATACACTCACACTCATATACCCTCACACTCTCATATACACTCACACTCATATACCCTCACACTCTCATATACACTCACACTCATATACCCTCACACTCTCATATACACTCACACTCATATACCCTCACACTCTCATATACACTCACACTCATATACCCTCACACTCTCATATACACTCACACTCATATACCCTCACACTCTCATATACACTCACACTCATATACCCTCACACTCTCATATACACTCACACTCATATACCCTCACACTCTCATATACACTCACACTCATATACCCTCACACTCTCATATACACTCACACTCATATACCCTCACACTCTCATATACACTCACACTCATATACCCTCACACTCTCATATACACTCACACTCATATACCCTCACACTCTCATATACACTCACACTCATATACCCTCACACTCTCATATACACTCACACTCATATACCCTCACACTCTCATATACACTCACACTCATATACCCTCACACTCTCATATACACTCACACTCATATACCCTCACACTCTCATATACACTCACACTCATATACCCTCACACTCTCATATACACTCACACTCATATACCCTCACACTCTCATATACACTCACACTCATATACCCTCACACTCTCATATACACTCACACTCATATACCCTCACACTCTCATATACACTCACACTCATATACCCTCACACTCTCATATACACTCACACTCATATACCCTCACACTCTCATATACACTCACACTCATATACCCTCACACTCTCATATACACTCACACTCATATACCCTCACACTCTCATATACACTCACACTCATATACCCTCACACTCTCATATACACTCACACTCATATACCCTCACACTCTCATATACACTCACACTCATATACCCTCACACTCTCATATACACTCACACTCATATACCCTCACACTCTCATATACACTCACACTCATATACCCTCACACTCTCATATACACTCACACTCATATACCCTCACACTCTCATATACACTCACACTCATATACCCTCACACTCTCATATACACTCACACTCATATACCCTCACACTCTCATATACACTCACACTCATATACCCTCACACTCTCATATACACTCACACTCATATACCCTCACACTCTCATATACACTCACACTCATATACCCTCACACTCTCATATACACTCACACTCATATACCCTCACACTCTCATATACACTCACACTCATATACCCTCACACTCTCATATACACTCACACTCATATACCCTCACACTCTCATATACACTCACACTCATATACCCTCACACTCTCATATACACTCACACTCATATACCCTCACACTCTCATATACACTCACACTCATATACCCTCACACTCTCATATACACTCACACTCATATACACTCGCCCTCATATACACTCACATACACGCATATATATACTTACACACTCATATACACTTACACTCCCTCACACACACTCCTATACACTTACACACACTCACACACGCTCCTATACACTCACACACACTCATATACACTCGCTCAGACACTCACACACTCTCACTCATTCATATACACCCAGCACATCTGATCAACAATAGTCTACAAGTTCAATGATCATTAGCATTTAAGATATGTCTGTCTGTCTATCCATCTTATATGCATTTCATTGAATTTTAATTCTTCTTCCTTGCATTCAAATTCAAATGGCAATTCTTGATCTGGTTTGCGACTTCAATTAAAAATTCAAAAACTGGAATATAAAAGGCTTCTCAGTTCAGTTCTGAATGGAGCTGATCTGGAAAGAAGACGTCTGAAACTCTCTCGAGCTCTGCTGACATTCAGCACCAGGAATTATTCTATCAAACACTTGACATTACATCTTAAAATACTCCAACAATATCTAGATGACGCTTGCCACAGCAGCCCTTCGTTTCTCTCCTTCACACACACACACACACACACACACACTCTCTCTCTCTGTCAGATCAACACTGGTTGTTTTTCTATGGCTTGTGTTTCTCGTCTGACTGATAGAGTTTATTTAGACTCCCGTGTAAAGCTCCTGTCAGCTGCGGCTCTCAGATCCTTCACACCAATATATCAATATATATCAACCAGCGTTTAGGAGAGGAGATTCTCTCGGCAGTGTCGAGACAATACGACGCTTCACAGCAGATAAAAGACACGTCAGACTCCAGTGAGCTCACTATAAACACACACACACACTGACGTTCTTCACTAGTGAAAACAAACTATCCTCACTCCACCTTCACCTCCGTCTCTCTCTCAGAACTGAACTATATGTGACGTTATTTACACACTTCTAAACTGCTTAAACCCAGAACACCAAAGTGTTCTGCTGCTTCTGTCGTGTTGTTTTCACACACACTCTGGACTGCTTGATAAATGATAGACAGACTGTCAGTCGTCTGTGAGTTCAGAGCAGAAACTGATGAATGTGCTCAAACACACACATGTATAAACAGCTCTAGTGAAGGAGGTGTAAAACCGCTGACCTGCTGACCGGGTCAAAGGTCACAAACATACCAGCACACGTCCAGATACACAAACACACAGAAGACACCAGAGATCACTCAAACGTCCATCACCACTGTGTGTATGTGTGCTATGGACTTTCCATAGACTTCCATTACTTTTAAACTGACCAAACAATATTTTTTATCCCCTAACCCTAAATCTACCCCTTACAGAAAACCTGTTTGCATTCTTACACTTTCACATAAACATCATTTACTGTTTTTAATCCTTTTTTTCCCCTCGTGGGGACCGCAGGGAAAATTATTTCAAGTTTTACTATCCTTGTGGAGACATTTGATTCCCCACAATGTAGCATAAACAAGTACACACACACACACACACACAGGAAATGATGATCTATATGACTTGAACCGAGAGATTCATTGTGTTGTTGTTGTTGTTTTTTAATGCAGCTGAGTGTGTGTGTGTAGATTTATGATGCTATGATCTCTCGGCTGCTGCTCTGCTGTGTGGAGCAAAACTGTGACCCCCACATTCCACATCTTCAGACGTGTGTGTGTGTGTGGGGGGGGGGGGGTCTCGTGCTGAGAGACACAACACACACACACACACACAGAGAAACCTGATGAGTGCACAAAACTGTAATCTTTCTCACTCTGAAACATTGTGTGTGTGTGGGTGTGTGTGTGTCTGTATGTGATTGTAATGGAAGCCAGACATGACATTTAATGCTTATCACTGGGTGTCTCCAGTCCAGCCGCCTGTGTGTGTGTGTGTGTGTGTGTGTGTCCTCATGTAAGACATGGTTCTTCTTTAAAGACTTGATTTTAACTAAACTTGTTGAACTCGCGCACACAGAGAGAGAACAGAACAGAACAGAAGTCCAGGTTTCAAGGTTTCAAACTCTTTCAAAGTTTAATATAGTGACTGTAGTTGTGTAATATATTGAATAATGACTTGTTTAATGGTCTTCAGGAATGATGTGGTTCATGTGCACCAGAAACACAATGTTCAGCAGATTTTCTGATGAATGAACTGCTGCCCTCTAGTGTTCACACACAAACTACAACAACACAGCAGTCAGACTGAGACCGGTCATATTTATTAACTAATTTTTTGTGTGTGTGTGTTTTATAGCTTATCAGGCCAGTTGTTACATTGTTGCATTTTGTATTCTGTGAACTGAGTTATCATGTCTGATTAAAAAAAATGTGAAAATTATTTCAATTTTATGTAAAAATATATATATATATAATTCACATGCTGTCACATTATATACACCCTGCACATAAATAATCCCTCAGAGCTTCACACATCAACACATCACACACCTAACAAATATAAATGCAGATCAATTCATTTCGGGAATGTCTGTTGTTTTCATGAGCGGCTAAAGAGATTGTCTATCACACTAAGCTGTGCACATCACAAACATAAGCAGCCTTTATATTGATGCGCGGTACAGAAACAGTCTCCGATTCTTTAAGTTTCCAAAACTTTCCCACAGCAATGCAGGAGCCAAAATTTCACTTAACTTTTATTTTTCTGTTTGTGTGAGTTGAGTGTTATTCTCTTATCTGCAGTTTAAACATGGTTCAGTCTTAAATCTGTCACTGAACACTGCTTTATACAACCAGCACTGCCAAAACTCTATTGACAGCAAACTGTAAAACTATAAATGGAAGAAAAAAAAAATTGTAATAGACTTGCAAAGTGCATTTTCATGTTTTCTGCTGCACTGTAAAAAAAAATGCACCTACTTCAACTTAAAACCTTAAGCTCAGTAAATGTTTAAGTACAATCAGATTGGCTGTGCAAACATATGCTGTCGTGACTGATCATATAAATATTTAACATATGTTAATCATAAATATTAATACAAATAATAAGTTAAGATTCCGCAGAAAAATGCAAAGAAACCATAATTGCTCCTCATGAATTTTTAATTCTGTGAATGGTGTCCTCTTTTTATCTTTAAATTCAATTAAATATTAAAAATGATTTCAATTTTATTTAAAAAAAGAAAAGAAAAGCTTTTTTAAATAGTATACAGCATGTGATAATTTGCATTATTTTTAGTGGTAATAATAGTATTAATTCATTAATTACCTTATCATGCCAAGTGTCACAGTTTAGTTCTGTTTTAGTTTTGTTTTTGTCCTGTGACCTAGTTTTCCTTGTGTTATTAATAATAATAATAAATCTATCATGTCAGACCAGTCTGATTGTTGCATTTTTATTTGTGAATTGTGTCCTTGATCCATCTTTGAATATAAAAATGCAAAGTAACCATAATTATTTCACACAAAAAAAAACTTTTTTAATAATTTGCAGTATGCAATTATTATTGTTTAACTTATGCCAGGTCATCCTCATTGTTGCATTCATGTTCATGTCTGTGAATGGCATACATTTTCCACCTTTGAATTAAGAAAGAAAGCACATACTATGACATTATTCATACACTCACAAACACTGCAACATCAATGCCAAAAACAAAGGCTTGTGAAACACCTAACAGCACATTTAACCTGATTGAGCTCTCAAAGCCTGATGGATCTGAGCGCATGCGTCTTGATCCGCTGCTGTGAATGAAGAATGAATGTTATGACAGGTCAGGCAGCAGTGAGATGAGAGCTGCTGATATTGGTCTTCATCCCAGCAGAAAAGCATCTGAGATGAAACCTGCGGCGCAGATCTGCTCCGGATACAAACACAGATCGCTCATCTCACGAGCGCTGCCTGCATACCGGCCAACATAAAATCTTGCAGATCTAAACGTGTTACTTCATAAATCTGTAACGACACAGAGATGCTTTTCCTGAAGGTGTTGACTAATATTAGCACTTTTCTATCTACTTAATTATTAAAGCTGCAGCGCTGAAGAATTTGCTCTCCTTAAAGGTTAAAGAGTCTTTATTATCCACGTTGTGGAAAACTGGCTTTGGCTTCACAGTACACTCTTAAAAATAAAAGTGCTTAACAGGTTCTTCACAGCGATGCCATAGAAGAACGTCTCCAGGTTACGTATGTAACCATGGTTCCCCGAAGGGAACGAGACGCTGCGTTGAAACGCTATGTGGACGCCTCCAGCGTGACCACGCTCTGAATCACGTGTAATCAGTCCAATGGATGGGCGAGACGTCATGGGTGGGGTGACGTAGCGACCAGGAAGCATAAAAGCACGTGCGGTGAAACCGGCGTCAGCTTCTAGGAGTGAAGCAAGCGCTGGCAGGGATGCCGGAAGCATGGCCCTGAGACGCAGCGTCTCGTTCCCTTCAGGGAACCATGGTTACATACGTAACCTGGAGACGTTCCCCTTCAGGAACTCGAGCTGCGTCGAAACACTATGGGAATGAGAATGCCCACGCCGCCAGACTTGCAAATCCCTGCCTAGTGTGGAAGAGCACAACTAAGGCAAGAGAAAAGGGAGCCAGGAATGGCTAAAGAAGGCGGGGCCCGCTGTCCCGAAGGCCAACTTCTGGAGGAGTGAGCCTTGAACTCCAGAACTCTATCAAATGGGCAGTTAGCTGGGTGGAGCTGGCAGTCTCCACACCAAGAAGTATAGTTTCCTCATAGAGGGAGCTCTGGATGGAGGATGGTCTCAACAACCTCAGTTGGCCACACCCACAGCTTCCACAGCTCCGGGCGGGGGCACGCCCTCCGCCTGTGAGAGGAAATCTCTCCTGATGGGAATCTTCCATGGAGCGCCGTCGAGGAGAGGAATCAGGTCCGAGAACCATAATCGGCCCGGCCAGAACGGGGCTACTGTCAGTCGACTGACCTCGTTCCAGCGCACTCTCTCCAGAACTCCTGGGAGCAGAGCAATTGGGGGAAAGGTGTACAGATGAAGCCTCGGCCACATCTGTACCATGGCATCTAGCCCCAGTGGAGCTGGATGAGTCAGAAAAAGAACCAGAGGGGACCGTGCAATATCATCTGAGTCGCAAACAAGTCCAGCAGAGCCTGGCCAAAGACTCTCCAAGTCTGCTTCACCCCTCAGGGTGAGGCATCTATTCCACGGGCCTCGGCCCCTGCCTCGACAGGATGTCTGCTATCAGACCCAGCAGTGACCGGCCTTCTCTCACTCTCGCGATGAGGATCGACTCGATCCGAGCAGGAGACATACGTGCCTACATCGTGGTCGAATCCCCCACCACGCACAGATAAGTGGTTCTCTGTACTGGAGAAAGCACTTTAAGTCTTAACCCCAGCTCTTTCGTGTGAGCGAGAACGACATCTCGATGTCGAACTGCCATCCACTCTGATTGAGCTGATATCAACCAATCGTCGATGTGGTTGAGTCGTGAAAGTGTGGGGTGAGAGTGCAAGGCCAAAGGAAGAACTCGGTGTTGGTAAGCTTTTGCCCCCAAAAGCAAACCTCAGGAACTTCCTGTGATGAGGAAGGATGGAGACATGTGCATCTTTTAGATCGATCGTGCCAAACCAGTTCTCTGACTTGATCTGAGACACGACTTTTTTGAGTGCGAGCGTGCTGAACTTCAGTCGCCTGACTGAGTGGTTCAAATGACGCAGATCTAAAATAGGATGCCACCCTCCATCCTTCCTCAGAACGGTGAAGTACCGACTGTAGAACCCAGACTCTGCTATGTGAGGAGGGACCACCTCAATGGCCTCCTTCCTCAAAAGAGTAACTACTTCTGTTCCATGACCAGAGCCTGCTCGGCACCCACCATAGTGGGGATGAACCCGTTTAAACTGAGGTGGAGGAGAACTGGATTCTATAGCCTCAACTCTACAGTGTGCAGGACCCACTGAGACACGTTAGTCTACTAAGGGAATCAGTCTCTCGAGACTGACCTCTGGAGTAATCAGAGCGGCTAGCTTGGTGCCCTGAAGTGGCGAACCGGCAGGGGACGGCCCTACTAGCTGCTCTAGAGACCTCCATGGAGGTCGCGAGCCTTTTAGCACCGCTACGTTTCCGGGCGGTAACTGAAAGAAGTGCTCGCCGGAGACCGTTGCACCCTGAACACCAGCAGGGTCAGGACGTCAGGACGTTTTAGACGGAGACTATCCAGCGAGAATGACGGTCCGCAGAACCGCCTTCCGCTATAAGCCTTCGGCGCCACTGTGACTCTAGACTCTGCGGAGTATGAGAAGTGACGCCCCCAGAATGAGGAGCTGGAACACGGTAGGTTGGGACTGCTCCCGCCCAGCAGCCCCTGCTGACCGCCTCAACCTCCTCAGAGGAAGAGAGGTAAACACGTGCTCTTACTCGAGAAATGTTTTATCCCAAGAGCCCCTGTATATCTAACTTCTCATAGTTCGATAAATACTTCATTTTATTCCTCAGAACCAAATGCAGCCAAACAACCAGACAAGTAAACACGGTCTGGTGTGATAAGATTCATTTCAAAAATCGAAAATGATATATCTAACTTCTCATAGTCAGATAAATACTTAATTTAATTCCTCAGAATTAAATGCAGCCAAATCCTTATCAACCTTATCTGGTTTGATAAGATTCACATCAAAAACTGAAAATGATGTAATACACGCGTTGCCTCGGCAGCGCGCTAGCCACTTGGTCACACAAACAATATCAATCTCCTCAGAGAAAAATAGCCGCAGCAGCGAGCTCTTGCTCAGAGGAGGAAGAAACCGCAGCGTGGGCTTCCGAGCCTCGAGAGAGAGCACTGGATCTAGGGAGTGCAGGCGGAGAAAGGGCAAGCCATCTCCAACCCATCTGCTAGATCCACGTGCGATCCCCGCAATCTGAATCTCCGCCATGCCTCAGCAATAGCGGGACCGAACCGCGAGCTCGCAAGCACGGACACAGAGAGCAGAGCAGAGTGTTCAGCGGGGAGAAGCACAATCAGCCCGTTATTTCCGAGAGCTGACTGCGCGAGTCTTTTTATTTTTATAATAGTATTGACATTATGTTTGTGCGACTATAAAACAGCTCCGCTCCACAGTAAAGCTGCTCATTATAATATTAGGCATAATATGCTTGTGTAACTGATGCTTGTGCAACTGTCGAGCTCATCGAACGCCCTCGGAGGAGGAAGACAGGCGGAGCGTCGAGCCCTCTCACCCCCAGGTACCGCAGCATGGGCTTCCGAACCCCGAGAGCGGGCGCTGGATCTGGTGGTTAAGGAAGAAGATAGGGACTCGCCCGTCTACATTCCCTCCACCGGATCCATATGCGAAACCCATGAGCACAGTCGCCTCGGTGAAAAGCGGGGCCGGTCGCCCTGAGAAATGCCGGTGAAGACTCCCTCCTCAAAGAGAGCCCTCGGAGAGCAAGCATACGCAGTGACAAACGCTCGCAATGCGGACAGTCAGCTGACTCTGCGTGTTTTGCTCCCAAGCAGACAACACAGAAACTTTGTGTATCCCCACCCGAAATGTAGTGCGGGCAGGGAAGAACACACAGCCTGAGATGCTGCCTGCTCTCGCCGTATGTTTGTCTACACTCGTATTGATAAAATAAAGAGTGATAATGGACAGACAACACCAAATAAGACTGACACACACAGAGCGCTTGCTGAATGACAGAAAGCTGACGCCGGTTTCACCGCACATGCTTTTATGCTTCCTGGTCGCTACGTCACCCCGCCCGTGACGTCTGGCCCATCCATTGGACTGATTACACGTGTGATTCAGAGCGTGGTCACGCTGGAGGCATTCCCATAGCATTTCGACGCAGCTCGAGTTCCTGAAAGGGAACCAAGAAACATTCAGTCAAAGGTTATTTAAAGAACCATCTCTTTCTTACCTTTTTATAATCTGGAGAACCTTCAAAGAAGCTTTTGTGAAACAGAAAGGTTCTTCAGATGTTAAAGGTTCTTTATGGAACCATTTAGACAAAAAGGTTCTTCAATGGCATCGTGAAGCACCTTTATTTTTAAGAGCGTACATCACCAACACACACAAACAACACACTATGAGGGGGAAAAAACACATCAGTCACTTGCGTTTAAAATTTTCACAGGAATGGTAACAAACAAAAGAAAAATATTTTTATTTTTATTATTATCAATAATAGCAATGTGTACATATGAATCTGCATATATTGTTATTATTTACTACTACTGTTATTATTAAATAAATACCATTTTGACAGCACTGTGCATGAAAGATAATTGGTAAACTTTCCTTGTCGCCCATGGTTGCTAACCCTGGAACAACATATAAAACTACCAAATTTTGTTTAATCGCAACCGCAACATATAATCATTAGAGTTAATAGTGTTCACATCTGCATGATTCTTACTGTGCATTTCTGTCATAGTCACCACTAATAACCTACTCCTAAATATAATGTAGAAACTTACAATTTTCCTTAAAGCTGCTTTGCAACGATTTGTATCTTGAAAAGTGCTATACAAATAAACTTGAACTGAATTAAACTATAGCTTCTCCCTGATGGCAACAATAGAAACTCACCACATCCCCAACTAGCCTTAAAGCCTTTTGCTTAACGTTACATGGATAAAGATCACTCAAATGTCTCTGTGTCTTACCAGTTATCTTACTTGCCTCGTTCACAATCTTGGAAAGCTTGACTCTGTTTACAACACTCCGGTTGCCACACCACGAGGTCATGTTAGAAGTCAGAATACTTTTCACTATATTTTTATATACCATGTCAAGTATATTCTTACTTGAAGTGATTCAACCTCCTGATTAGATACAACCTTTGTTGGGCTTTCTTACAAATGCTGTCAGCTGTCAGTAATCTCTAAAAAATTAAGTTGAGCGTCAATATATGTCCCCAGATACATAAAACTCCAACCCCAATGTGTTTCCCTGCAGTAATTACAATCGGCATATTTAAAAAAGACTAAGAACCTTATTTTTTATTTAAAACGCATTAATATACAAAGAAAAAAGTATAGGTGATAAAATAGCTCCTTGTGGGACTCCTGTATTTAAAATAATTGTTCCAGACATATTAGCATTGACAGCCACTCTTTGTGGGAGATTTGAGAGAAGATCTTTGAGGCCCCAAATAAGTCCCCCGTTAATCCCCAAATCTTTCAGTGTGAATGTGAACTGAATTCACCACAAAATAGAAAAATCGGACTTTGAACAGGAGGAATCGAATGAATCGCGATACAAAGGAATTCACAGGTGATGCATTCTGTGTTCATCCTGAAACATACAAATTAATTTATTAAATATATCTATCCATCCATCCATCCCTATTTATCCATCCATCCATCCATCCATCCATCCATCCATCCATCTATCATCTCGATCTATCCATCCATCTATCATCTCTATCTATCCATCCATCCATCCATCTATCATTCAATCTGTCTATCTATCTATCTATCCATCCATCCATCCATCTATCATTCAATCTGTCTATCTATCTATCTATCTATCTATCTATCTGTCTATCTATCTATCTATCTATCTGTCTATCTATCTATCTATCTATCTGTCTATCTATCCATCAATCTGACATAAACTAAACATATAGGCCTATAAACTTTTATTTTAACTTTAAAGTTTAAACAAACTTGATTATGAAGTGCTTTTTCTAGACAATAAAAAGACTTATGAATTTTAAGTCATTTTAATTCTGATTCCTTGCATTTAAATTTGAGTTGTAATCATGTTTGCAATCATGTTTGCTGTTTTAATTAAAATATCATTCAAATTCAGAAACTGAATTGATGATGTAAAGCTATGGCCAATTCAGTTTTGTCGCTACTTCTAGTTATCCAGCCATTCAAAGTGAGAAATCAATCACATATACAGCGAATCAGTTAAATAAAGATATTTCATTCTATATACAAGTATATACTGCAAAAGCAGTGTTGGGAAAAGTTACTTTTAAAAGTAATGCATTACAATATTACATCACTCCCTAAAAAGTAACTTATTGTGTTACTTAGTTTATGGAAATGAATACGTTATGTTACTTTTGTGTTACTTTTTCTCGTCAGGGCTGGGCTTACTTGTTTGTTTTTAAAGGGGTCGTATGATGCGATTTCAATTGTTCCTTTCTCTTTGGAGTGTTACAAGCACTTGGTGCATAAAGAAGATCTGTAAAGTTGCAAAGACTAAAGTCTCAAATCCAAAGAGATATTCTTTATAAAAGTTAAGAGTCAACCACGCCTACCTAAAACGCCTCGTTCTAACACGCCCCCACATGTCTACATCACTATGTGGGAAGATTTGCATAACGCCGCCCAAATGTTCACGCAAAGAAAGAAGGCGTAACTTTTATTCTCGCTGTTGCCCGCCGACGCCATGTCGTGAAGACGCTGTGATTCGTTGTGAAAGCGAAACTACTTTGTTTGGTTTTCCAGAAGAGGACACGACTAGAAATCAGTGTTAAGTTGTATTTACAACACTGTTCCAGAACAGTTCAACCCAAATATTCAGATGTGTGCAGCACATTTTATGGAGGACTGTTTCCTGATCCTGGGAGAGTAGACTACAATGCCGGCTGTTCTGACTCACAGACTGTAAGTACGTCTTTTATATATAAAGAATTTGCCACTGACGATTCAAACGTGAGTTTTGAGCAGTGTAGAGTAGCGCTTGTTGTTTGTCATTTCTCCGATCACAAATGCAGACATGGTTTTATGTTTATGCAGCACGATGCAATGCAACGCGTAAAAAAGACAGTATAAGTCATTATAATCCATAATTATGTCCCCACTGGATGCAACAAATGTTTATAATGTGTTTTAATGTTTTGTCTCGTCGCTCCGGCCGGACAGGGCAGCACAGTATGGTGAGGGGCGTAACATTTCCGTCACACGCTTGAGGTATTCGGCCAATCACAACGCTCTGGATAGCTGGCCAATCACAGCACACCTCGCTTTTCAGACCGATGAGCTTTGTAAAAATCGACACGTTTCAGAAAGGCGGGGCATAAAGGAGAAACAATAATGTACAGTATGTGGAAAATAATGTGTTTTTTAACCTTAAACTGCATAAACACATTTCATTACACCAAATACACCAAATAATGTTCTTTTTAGCAACACCATATGACCCCTTTAATATAAAAAAAGTTCTATTTTTGGCAAATGTAAAAGTCCTTTCATTCCCTCAGGCTGAAGGAAACATAAATTCACACTCAAACAAACCTTTCAGCTGTGAATAAGACACAGGAGAAGAAAGTTCATAATATTTATAATGCATGCTGTGTTTTTATTTAGACTGGGACGCCACATTTCTTTGTTTTCATTAGCAGCCGGAGCATTTGGGAATTAATGACTCCAAGAGGGGTTTTCCCATGAAATGTGGCACTGAGCTTTCTGGACAGAGAGAAAAATACAAAACATGCATCAAATATACTAGTAAATCACTGCAATTATAATCAAAGCTGTGCGTCCTCATTTTCTGATTCGTTTTCTAATTTGTTGTTTAATTTAATGTGTTAATTTATGTGCTGTGAGTTTTATTTGTTGTATGGCCATTGCATCAAAGACAACTGATGCTTCTGATCTACAAATCTAAATTATTTCTAAATATATCTACACTACTGAAACTGAGCGAAGCTGTAAATCCAATCTGGTTATCTAATAAACCTGACATTGTATGTTATAAATATCGTGTCTCTTTGACAAATTACTTTTGTTCCTCTTTTCTAAGTCACAAAGTAATTAAGTAATTCTAAGTCATTGCTAATTTCTAAATAATTGCAACTTTTTATCTCACTGTGAGTTTACATATCGCAATTCTACTTGTCCAAAAACTCAGGGAAAAAGTCAGAATTGCTAGATATAAACTCAAAATAATAGAAAAAAAAGTCAGAATCATAAAATTACGAAAAAGGTCAAAAATTACGACAAAAAAAAAAAGACAGAATCACGAGATATAAACTCAAAATTATCAAAAAAAAGTTAAATTATGAGACAAAAATCTGAAATCACAAACTCAAAATTAACTGCTCAACTCAAAATTACGAGAAAAAAAGTCAGACTCGCAAGATATAAACTCAAAATTATGTAAAAGGTCAGAAATTGTGATGAAAAAAAATAAATAATTCAAAATTACGAGAAAAGTCAGAATCGCGAGATTTAATTTGCAATTTCAAGTGTATAAATTAGACTTAAATTCGCATTTGGGGAAAAAACGTCAGAATTATGAGATTATTATATTTGTAATATTTTTATTCTGTGGCGGAAACAAGCTTCCATAGTTACCTGCCGTTTCTTTGTAAATATTCTTTCTAAAAATTGACTAGCAAATTGTGAAAATCCAACACCAATTTGTTTCAGTGCACAGAATTCTGAAAAGCAGTAAAATAACTGCTGAAGCAGCGTTTGACTCTTCCAGTGTAAACACACAAGGCTTCACACTGACTTTAAATAATTCACACTGACGATTAAATCAAACCTTGCGGACGAGGCATCGCTGGATTATCTGGCGTCAGTCTGATTCTGCAGTAGCTTACGGTTTATGAATCCCACAACATCATAAACTCCACTCGCTGCTTTCTAATCGGAGGAAACCCCGTTTATCTCGGGCTTGGAACGGCTGGGAACAAAAGGGCTGTAAAGAAACTGGACATGTATGAGTCTGATGTAAACACTGCGATGTTATCTATGTAAAGTGCTTTAAGAAGCTCCTTTACTGGCATTAATTAAAATAAAGTTTTTTATTATATTTAGCAAATATTAAATGTGTCCTCAGCCAGTGTAATTTTATTAATAGCTTGAATTAGTTTATTTTTTGAATTTAATTAATTATTTATGTTTATGCTTTTTAGTCATTTCTGTGTGGTTTTTGACCATTTTTTTAAATGTCTATATAATTTTTTAACAACTTTTATTTTACTTTTTAGTTATGTTCGTGCATCAAGTTACACTTAATAAAAATGAGAAATGTTGCCTTTTAAAAAAAGTTTTTTTCATACACTGTAAAAAAAAATTAATCAATCAATCAACCAGTAGAAAAACAGATAACCACTAAATGATCTATTAAGTTTATGGACATTTTCTTCAACACAATGAAATGCATAATTCAAAATACAGGTGAAACACCTGCAAAAAAGCACAGAGGGCTGTATTTTTACAGACTTAGAGTGTATTTTATTTGACTTCAAATAACACTGTTTGTCTAGTTTTAGTTAACTATAATCACCCTGTCCTGAAATGTTCCTCTGGTTGCATCTGCTTCATAAGAAACGTTCTTCAGATAAATCCCTGCAGCACTATACTGTACTGAAGTCAAAGACACAGAGTGTTTTCCAGAGAGCTCGAGAACATTTCAGTCCTCTGGATGAGAGATCGTGTGTTTCTTAATCAAAGGCACGAAAGCAAAGACAGCAGCTGCAGAACCTGGAGCACAAACTTCAAAATTCAATGCATTACTTTTTCCATTTCCACTATATTACTTTAATTTCCAACTTGCTACTAAAACTGCAAATTGCATGGTTAGATTAACTTCAAATGTACAAAAATAGCTAAATCTACTTTCAGTGTAATTGATGAATTGTACAACATTGACTGTTACTGAACTGAACTGATCTAAATAATGACACTATTGTCTTTTGTAGAGCTGCTTTAGAGCTGAAATTGAAGTCGTCTTATATTTAATCACTGCCAAACATGATGTTCTTCCTCAGTATTTCTGTCTTGTTTTCCAGTACAAATACCTGAACACTCTTCAATCAAGACACATTTACTGGAGAAGCAGAATGACTGAAGATATCATGTCTCGTTTACTGACAAATGTATAAAAATGATGCAAGATCAAGCCTAAAACAAGAAAAATATCTGTCCGTGTCAGAAAAATAATACTAATTCAAAGGGAAAACAAGATTATATTTCTGACCCCACTGGCAGATTTGTTCTCATTTTATAAGCGTAAACTCACTACATTCTGATGATTTTTGATCATTCTTTAATATCATTTTTAGTCTAAAGTAAATGCCTTGATTTGTGAATGTTTTTGAGAATTTTTAGATGTTTGTACTGGAAAACAAGACAAAATACTAATTAACAAAATCAATTTTCGCAGTGATGAATTTTGCAACAATGTTATTTTCCTGTTTATTTCTGTGAAGCTGCTTTGAAACAATCTGTATGGTATAAAACCCTGTAGAAATAAAGAGAACTTAACTTCTTATGTCTTGTACAAACTCTGAACTTGTCCGCCCACGTGAAAAAATACTATAGTAATATATAGCAAATACTATGGTGTTTTAGAACCATACTATAGTAAAGTGTATTATACTGTATATATTATAGTATTCACAACACTACAGCATACGGTAGTATTAACTATAGTACTGTAATAAATACTGTAGTATACTTTAGTTTTTACTACAGTAAACTGTAGTGTATTGTAGTATACCCTATAGTTGTAGAAAACTTAGTACAGTACTGGGTAAAGTAATTTGTTTATAGTACTATAGTTGTTATATTACCACAGCAACTATAGAATTATCACAACAAACTAATTCAAGTACTTTACTATAGGATGGTTCAAAAACACTATAGTATTTACTAGTGTTTCTTCATCTGGGCGATATTAAACTCTGAGGGTAAATGGCGTTTACATTGAGTGCATTAATCTGTAAATAGAATTATCCGTAACAGAAGCTCTATTCACGTAAAGCGACGCCGTGATCGGATGCCGAAATAATCGCGGCGTTTATTTAACTTGGTTTTGCGTGAAGTTGTTCTGTCGTAACGTTCCAGTTTCTAGAATTGATGTGCATGCATTTCTACAGAAAAAGAGACGTTTACAGCGTTTTATCTTGAGTTTATCAGAAAAGGGAAACATCGGCTGAACCACTTCTGAGGAGTATAAATCAAAACTCGCTCCGGCAGAAAGAAAATCTGCGAAATCCACCCCCCACCCCATTAAAAACTGCAGTAACTATCTGAACAGATTCAAATAACCTTTACACTGCAGGTTGAAAACCAACTAATTCATCTTAACGGCCCTCGCTGACTGCAGCTGTCACAAAACCAACCAGCTTTGATTCATTAGCCGGACGTTACAGGATGATTATACGAAACTATTTTCTCAAGCGGCTCGAATCTGAGATCCATCTGGAACCAAACGCGCTTTTCGTGGAATTAGATGGTTGTAAGGCTCAGTGAATTGCGAGCTGCTAACAGACTTCTCATCCGTGTTCTGAAGGCGACGCTGTATTTAGCCGCTTAGAGAAACTGACCGCATGACATATCGTTCATATTTCAGTGGAGATTCTGGCTCTGATCTGAAGGTCAGAAAGTCACTGCGTATCATTTTCACGTCGAAATCTCGTCTGTCTGAACAAACACACGCAGTTATGAAACATCTCGAGATTCAGACGCCATCGGATCTTAAATTCAGCTTTCTGCAGTAAACTCAACACTGTGCGGAAACAGAGCAACGGCTGAACTGACCTTAAGAAACCGATCAGCTGAAACAAAAGAAAGGATAATAAAAACACATTAAACTTGGGTCATTATTCGACTCTGTTACTCACTTCAGAAGACTTTTCAGTTCACTTTTGGGTGACTAACATGTAAATCAGAAGCAAAACCAAGAAAACCCTGAATTTATCTCCTTACAGTAAAACAAACTACACACAGAATACATGTCATATACTGTATAATATAAACACACACACACACACACATATATATATATATATATACACACACACACACACACACACACACACTTTTTTTGTGGAAACCATGATACATTTTATTTTTCAGGATTTGAAACCGAAATATTTTGTAACATTATAAATGTTTACTGACACTTTTGATCAGTTTAATGCAGCCTTGATGAATAAAGGTTTTATTTCCTCATATTTTTGTGGAAACTGTGATGCGCTACCATTCAAAAGTCTGAGGTTAGTTAGATTTTTTGGGGGGGAAAAAAGAGAAATTAATACTTTTATTCATCAAGGATGCATTAAATTGATCAAAGGTGACAGTAAAGACATCTGTGATGTAACAAAATATTTCTATTTCAAATAAATGCTATTCTTGAACGTTCTATTCAGAATCCTGAAAAGTAAAATGTATCACGGTTTCCACAAAAATATTGTGCAGCACGACTGTTTTCAACATTGATAATAATCAGAAATGTTTCTCGAGCAGCAGCATATTATACTGATTTCTGAAGATCATGTGACACTGAAGACTGGAGGAATGATGCTGAAAATACAGCTGCGCATCACAGAAATACATTACAGTTTAACAGATACTCACATAGAAAACAGTTATTCTAAATCATAATAATATTTCACAATTTTTACTGTATTTTGATCAAATAAATGCAGCCTTGGTGAGCAGAAGAGAGGGCTGTATCACATTACACTCTTAATATTTACAGCGGAGGTGAAGAATTCTGTGTTTTGTCTTGTGATGGATCCTCTGACGTTCTCAGCGCTGTTCAGCTGCTGGCATTTGGAGACGAATGAGTGATTAAGAGAAAAACACCGGCATACTCACATACTACATCTGCACAGCATGGCGTCAAAAGCCTCTGCAGACATACTGTACACTTGCTATTGCTGGTTTGTGGCAAAGCAAGATAAATGTCATCAATACTTCAGATCCATTTTCCAGAAATTAAAGTATTTTTTAAAGCATTGCATACAGTCCATCAAGGGTGTAGGTTTGATTTTGGCTTTGGTGGGATTATAACAGCAGACAACAGACATTTAATTGTTTGATCAAAGTTATTTCTAGGGAAAATGTATGATATTGGTAGGATCATGCCATAGCATCTCTACTAAACTCTATACACTTGAAAATCATAACAAGCTTGGTCCGACTTTTCTGTAGTTAAACCATGGTAACCACAAATTAACCATGGATTTGCTACACTATCCATAGTTTAACCATGGTATTTGTAGTAAAACTGTGGTTATACAAAAAAAAAACATTGTTACACTTTTACTATAGTAAAACCATGGTAATTTCTTTCTTAGGAGATTTGTATTTGTATATACTTTTTTATTCTTATAACTGTATTGCCTTAAATGATTTGATGTTTTGTACAGTTTAACAAAGAAAAAAAGAAATCAGAAAAAAAGATTCGCGCTCCGTGCTCCAAAGTTCCGATGTCTTCAGAAAATTGGATGTCATTTTCATTTAATCTTGCATGTAATGTCTGATAAAGCAGTGTTTTTTTTTAGCGGAGCGCTGCTTTGTGTACAGCCGTTACTGGGGAAACCTTGATCTCTACCACTCCAACAGCACCTCCTGCTGGCAGAAAATTCGTTTGCATATATGCCGCCTGGGAAACACTGGATTATGGTATAAATAAATTCAACTGTATAACAGTTTCACTGCAATTCATATTATGTTAGAATGAAATAACAATAAAAATAATACATTCGCACTTATCTGTACATAGTAAATGCAGTTATTTTAAGCAGTTGCTGACATCCTATCTAAAACATGATTTAGCCAAAAAAACAACAACAAAAAAACAATAATGTTACCAATCTAATATGTCTTGCAATATCCGTGCATGTAAAGTTTCTGCGTGATCCTCTTGTTCAATATTCTCTGGGTCTGAATCCGGCTCAAATTGATATGGCAATATTGACGCCATCCTTAACTAAATCAGAGCAGTTGGAACTTGCTGCTTTGACAAGGGGCGAGGCAGTACTGAAACACCGTCTAACGCACTGGGACAGCTAACCAATCACATCACATTTCGTTTTTCGGAAGGCGGGCCTTCATCAAACCCGGAACTAATCGAGCCGTTTGTGCCAGGATTGGGAGAAAGGTATTGTAATATTGTAAATTATGTAAAGAATAATGCGTTTTTCGAACCACCAAGCATGAGAGCCTGTTCTAGTACACCCCCAAAACAAAATCAAGACTTTGTAAAAGAGCATAATAGGACCCCTTTAAAATCATTACAAGCGATGTCGAAATTCGAAAACAAATGGCTCTTTTGATCTGGTTTTTGCTAGTGAATCGCTTGAACTGAATGATCAAAGTCACGAGTTTGAATCAATCAGAGCGGTTCCAGTGTAAATTACTCACTCAATTGAATCAGTTCGTCTGTTCCTCTTTTCACGTCTTCAGTCATGTTTACACGACACTGTCAGCAATATACTGGCTTATCTCGCTAGTTTCATGACATTAACTGAAGTAAGTGAAAAAAGCATGTTTACTAATATATCCATATTTCCATTCCAAAGATAACATAACACAAATCTACAAACACATTCAGGTGAGGTAACCGGTTGACTGCTAACTAGTGAAACACCATTAATATGATGAGCTTCCGAACGGCGCGGCCGGTGTGCTACACTCATAGAAAAGAATGTATTTGAATTTCAATGACGTGGCATTTGAAATAGTTTGAGCTGCAGTTCAGTTGCTGACAGTTCAATGGAAATCAGCTGAAAGCATCCAGTCAGTTTATCAGTATACATTGTAACAAATATTAGAGAAATTGTTGTATCTGATTGTATTAGTCTATATAGAGTGATTGTTAATATAAAAAGCGCAAATAGGAGAAACAGATGAACACAAAACAACAAAGTTAAAGAGGCTAAACTTTATCATCCAATTGAATCTTTGAATCAATTGAACCAATTGCTTCGCAAAATGATTCACTGAAGCACTAGAAACACCACATGCTTATCAGAACGGTGCAAATGAAATGAAAACTCAGTCCAAACATGCATAAAATCACTTTTTACAAACCAACTGCAAATGCTAAAAGTATAATCTATTAAATGCTATTTAAAAATAATCAGATATCCCAACTGCAAATGCTAAAAGTATAATCTATTAAATGCAATTTAAAAATAATCAAATATCATTAAATATGAGATTTCTGTGTAATACGTATTATTTTAATTAAATATGAGGTTTCTGTATAATATGTATTATTTTATTAATTTGCAAGGATTATTTTGTGTCTCTCATCAAGCAATTAAGAGATTAATAACTACAATCCTTATTTTTATTACACAATTGTGTCATGAAAATGTCTACAAATTGATTAAACTGATCCGAGATCAGGTTAAAACTATACCAAATTGATTAAACTGATCCGAGATCAGGCTAAAACTATACACACACTGATTCACGGGTTTACAGAGATCGACACGTAGCAAAACCAATGGAATTTCAAAACATTTCGACGTTTTCAAAGCGTCGACACACACACTGATTCACGGGTTTACAGAGATCGACACGTAGCAAAACCAATGGAATTTCAAAACATTTCGACGTTTTCAAAGCGTCGTTTACTGAATTCACCTGACTTTGGCCGTTTGAAATGAATCCAAATCACTGGTTCAAAACAAATGATTTGCAAAGTGTTTCAAAAATCACACATTGCTAGTTCATGCTCCTTTTTTTTTACACTTGTTAGAAGAACTTTTTGCAAGTTGAATTTTTTACAGTCAAGTCAGGTGTAAAGCTTCACAATACACATGGTTTCAAAGCAGCTTTACAGAAAATCATGATATAATGTTTAATATCTTTGTGACTTATATTTAAATATCAATAAAACTGTATTAAACACCACTCACATGTGTAAAATTCAGAGGTGTAAAGAGTACCTGTAAAACCGTAATGGAGTAAAAGTACAAATTACTCCACTGCACGTTACAAGTCACCAATGACTTCCAAAACAACTTGAGTAAAAGTCTTAGAGTATCTGATTTTAACAGTGCTTAAGTATTTTATACTAAATACAGGCCCAAAGATGCACTAGTCAAAGAGACATGCCAGTGAAAAGCTGTAACGTTGTGGAGAAGCTGCGGAAAACAGGCAGAGGCAAGGATCTATGTGCGGGGATTTAATGAAAAAACTAGAACAAACAATAAGACAAAGAACAGAATGGCGGGCAGGCAGACAACCATTACATTCAACAACTCATGAAGAACTAAAGAAACACTAGGGCTGTATATGTGTGTGTATATATATATATATATAGGAGGCTAACAAGCTTAACAAGATAAGATACAAACACCACGGGAGACAGAAAGTGACATAAAAGTCAGAGAAAACGTAACAAAAACGAGACCGAGTTGATTTGTGAGGAGAGCAATCACGTTTATTTTCTAAAACCAAACAATAAAACCTCAAAATTGCAAAAAAAAACAAAAAAAACAATATCCTTCAAAAAAAGGTCTCTTCAGTATAACGGATGAATAAAATAATGTTAAGTAAAATTAAAAAGTCAAAGTCCTCTAGCACTGGATGTGCAGTCATGTCCTCGTCTCATATATAAAACACCTGTGATTCACTACTACTTGCTAAAGAGCTTGCATTCACGTAAAGTAGCCTTGTTGACAAGTTTGGGTGAGTGCAAAACGCACAAGATCCAGTGCCCTGTAGTTAACACGATCACGTCTTTTGTAGCAGGAATAAACTGCTGCAGAAAAAGCTAGGTCCATGCAAACTGTAATGTGTAACTGCAACACTCATTTCAAATGTAGTGGAGTAAAGAGTACAGATACTCATTCAATAATGTAGTGAAGTAGAGAGTAAAAGTTGCTAACATCAGTAAAACTACAGAGTATCCGAAAAGATACTCAAGTACAGTAACTAATTACATTTACTCCAATACTTTACACCTCTGGTAAAACTGAAGCTGATTCTGACTCTGGTGTTTCGTGTTTGAACGGTTCAGCATGCGTGAATGAATCAGTGTTCAGTCTGAACTGATCGATTCCTGCATGAGTCGGTTTACCCAGAAAGCCCGGCGTCTGCGCACCTCCCTCCGGATTTGTTTACATTTGATCAGCTGAGCCGCGTGACACTTTCATGAGCCGCGGGTCGCTGGCGGTCCACTGGAGTTAATCTTTCATTCGACTTTCTGAAACGGCTCCACACATGAAATAACACTCATCCATAAAGAATCATTTGCTTCCCAGATGTTTGATGGCAAACGCTGCCAAGCCCAAACCTCAGCCTCCGCGTCTTCCAAACACAATATATATGCATATCAGATCTCAGCGTGCATCAAACCGCTCCCGCTCGCTGTTCGACAACACCGCGTTTCTAAGAGAATAAAACATTACAGCTTGTGTGCGTGATTCTTCCTGGAAGCGTCTGAGAATGATGAATCTTGTAACTGGGCACTCGGCCTTTCTGCTAAACACAGCGAACCAAAGATCAGCTCGAAGTCAACATCTGAAACACGGAGACATGAGAGACACGTTTACTCCTCGTGATTCTTCTCAACACGTACTATGAGTTTACTATGAGTACAATTCTGAGTTTACATCTTGCAATTCTGTTGATTCCAGTATAAAAAACGATAACTGCAATCTCACAATTCTATTTTCCTCGCAATTGCAAGTTTGTATCTAACAATTCTGACTTTTCTTCTCAGAATTCCACATTTATATGTGACCCGTGCTGGCAAATTGAGTGTGAATGCACATGGGCTGATTTTGGCAAAAAAACTTTTTTTTTTTTAAAAGTCGATTTTGGTCGAATTTCAGGTTTTCACAAAAATTAGTTCATCAAGTTCTCATCTAGCGATCCCAATGCTCCAAATAGTGATTAGACATCTGAATTGATCATTATTTGTACATTTTCTGAGAGGAGTTCCATTTCTGCGCTCGCTTCTCGCACTGATTTTCATCATAAAGATATTCAGCATAAAGACGACACAGACGGTAAATAAATATGCACATATACACAGAATTACAGTATTTAAGTATTCAGACTAGTGCTGTTAAACGATTAATGATTTGAATATACATGCATGTGTTTGTATTTATATATACATAATAAATATGCACAGTATACACTCATATTATGCAAACAAAAACTTTTATTTTGGATGCGATTAATCGTTTGACAGCACTAAAAATATACTTAACTGGTGCTGATGTTTTTATTTCTGTGCTTTGCTTGTTTGCCCAAATATCTGCTTGCTGCATGAGATAATGTTCTGGAATGTGGAGGCTTATTAGGGATATTAGCATGAGAAGTAAGGGGCACAATAAGCTATCAGACAGCATTGTGTGAATTCTGATTCAATGCCATGAAGCTCAAATCAGTAACTAGTTAGGGTCAGTATCTGATAGAAAGCTGTGCGCACCGACTACTGGACACACTGCACATCTTTACAAGACACAACAGACCACAAAAAGACCGAATCATTCGATTTCACTCTGAATCTCCATTTGAGGCAGTCTGATTTATCTGCGCTCAGCTCTTCTAACCCAAATGTTGTGGAGTGGACGAGCTCTTCACGTAACGACACAGTCCGGGCCCGTAAAACCCACAGCGGTGGCCAGCTGGACCAGACTTTTACAGCCGCGTGTCAGAGCTGCTGGATCCAAAACTCTCTTCTGTTTTCATTAGACGGAGTGCAGAGACAAACAGAACACGCTGAGGCATTAAACACGACAGACCAAAGAAACTTTCACATTTACGACGCTCTCAAATCATCATGTGATCGCGTGACACTGTAGTTTAGGGTTAGGGCTTTTATTTTACCTGATTTAACCATACAAATGAGTCTTGTTAGTATAAACGGATTTATATGGGTTGGTTCAGTGATATTAAATTACTTTAAAAAAGTTTTTAATTTAGTTGTTGTTTTTTATCAAATTTAATAATACACTGAAAAAAATGTTAACTAAAGATGACCGTTTTCTTTTATTTTATCTTATTTTACCATAAAAATTAGTCTTGTTGGTATAAACAAATTTATATAGGTTGGTTCAGTGATATTAAATAACTTTTTAAAAATTGTTCATTTAGATTTTTTTAATTTAATTTAAAATTCAGTTTAATAAAACCCCACAATACACTGAAAAATTGTAAACTAAAAATAACTGTTTTCTTTTATTTTACCATAAAAATGAGTCTTGTTGGTATACATGGATTTATATAGGTTGATTGAGTGATATTAAACAACTTTTAAAAAATCATTAATTTAGTTTTTTTTTAAAGTTTAATTTAAAATCAAATTTAATAAAACCCCACAGTGCACTGAAAAAAAAACAACTAAAAATGTATTTTTCAGTATATCGTGGGTTTTATTAATTTTCTGGTGCATGCATATTTTAGAAAGATATCACAAAAAAATTGAAGGGGTTAAACTCAATTAAAAATAGACCTGCAAAGCATTTTCATTCATATAAATCTAAATTTAAGGTTTGAATGAAACCAAAAGCTAATAAATTTGGCTTTAACAAATTCGAGTGTATTTTTTAAGTAGCTCCAAAGCATGAATTTGTCAGCGTAACTGCTGTGTTGTGGAGGCTGGATGTGAGCGTTCATCTGTTTCAGGAGACGTGTGTCTCGTGAGGCGCTGACCCGCAGCAAACACCCGGATCATGTTCTACGAGCTCGTCAAACGCTTCCCACCTCCGGCCTGGAAAACACCATTACCAAAGCTAATTTACTAGCAGATCAGTGGCATTTAGGCTTAGCAGCTCAGACGTGGGGAACGTTTTAGCACCTTCAAGCCTCAATCCAAATCAAACAGCAGTCACAGCCAGAGACGCAGACGCTCGTTGGGCATTTAGTAGCTACATTGTTTTGCTAGCGGCCGGGTGACATTAAATCAAGCGGGTCAGACGTCCCGGAGCGCACGAGGAAAAACCTTGTGCTTTCCTGAGCTGAGAACAGCCAGCCTGAGTCTCAAAACCACAGATCTACTCATGGAGCGGAAGAGAACTTCAATCCGAGAATGCTTTTATTTCTCATCTGGCTTTATGAAGCGTCCAGCAGCACTGCTGAAGTTCAGAGGTCAAATTATATTACATGTGTAAATATATCTCAATATACCCATATTCTTATTTATATCTGATATAGCTGCTGAGATAACATATGATCTCATGCACTCAATATTAAATATACATATATGACGGTTCAGTACGTATTTCAGTTTTGACATCACGGTTCGGTATGGTTTCAGTACAGCAGGGGGAAAAACTACACTTTTTTATTATTATTAAAGAGTGGTTTACTGAACAAATTGCTCTTTCTATAAATAGATTTAAAAATCTACCTCAGCTGCAGAGCAAACTTAAATTTAATTATTATTTATTTTAAAATATAGTAATCAACACTTGTATGCAAACATGCAAATTGCACATAATGCAGTTTTTAAATTAACTTCTAAATTATACCATTTCTATTTGTTGTTGAAGTGTAATCATTTACACAGTGGCTGTTATAATGTTTTTCATAACAGATTCATTTGACGAGACTTTAAATAATTAAGACATCACTTACAGATAAAGTAAAATATAATGAGTATATAGTCTAATATTTCGCGAAATGCTCTTCTCTAGACTTAATTTCTCTAGCGAACTAACAAGCTGTGGACACTAATGACTTGCCTGAGGAAAATGAAATGCTACATGACATTTTATTTTTACGTCCTTATGCAGAAATGAATGTTGAATGCTTGAATCTGATTGGTTGATGAATGTTCTAAGGTGTGCGATTATTTTCAGGGAGACGCACAGCTAAAGTAGTTCCAGACAGGTCTTGAGCGCATTACATGTTCCTATCACTTCGCCAAACAATTTCAGTTATTTCAAATGTCCTTACATCAGCAAAATAACGTAAACCCACAACGCAGGTGATGCTCCACACCGGGGGCAAAAATGTTGCACATATAAGGAATGATTGATATAAAGCTGGAGGATGTGGATTATGTTTTAGATTATAAATTATAACATCTGTGGTCTATACAAAGTCTTGTGTCTCCTGAAAGAATAAAACTGATAGTTTAGTGACTTAAAACTACACAACATTTCTCACTAGTGAGGTAATAATGGCGCTGTTGTTGAAGCAGATAAACTTACAGTTGGCTGTTAGTAGAGACGCTGCTGACGAACACTGCTGAGAGATGCACAGAGGTCATTCACACATGCTTCGTCTCTCTCTCACTCTCTCTAATAACTGCATTAGTCTGCTATCACCAGCTCAATTCTCTGTTACTAGCTCTAAAATAACTTTTTGGAATTAGCAACGGAGGCATTGGATGAGACGCGTAAGAAATTAATCCTACTCACAAGAGCACTTTGAGGACAACAACCTGATGAATGCCTTGAAATACATCATCTGAGCAATGTCTCAAGGTGTTGTAACCATAGCATAAGTGGAATAATTGACTTCTGTCCATTATAAAAAATAATGACTGCATCACCACCTCGGGTGTGCATTATTTTCTAATTATTTAACGGCCCATCGTCAATTATTCCTTACATAATTTATATTATATATTTAAATATACCAATAAAAAATATTATTTTTAGTAAAAGTGAATTTACTCACACTCCTTAACTCATAGGCCATAATTTCTTCCATTAAAAGGTTTTGCAAGAGGGGATTTTGAATGTATCTTTTATCACACCATAAATCAGAAGATACTGTCAACAGACAGAAAACAAACACATATGCACTATGTTTTTAGGAGTAAAATGTTGTATAAATCAGTGTGAATGAAATATGAACAAACCTTCAGAATATAGAGAGGAATAAACTGTAAAGTTTGGTGTTTGTAAGAGAACAAACTCTTTAAAGATTGAAATCTACAGACGCAAAGAGATAAAGTGTGATAAAATAAACACTTAGATGTGGATTCTGGATGTTTTCTGTCCACTAGACTGAAAGAAGACAAGTTATGGAAGCGAAATAGACCACATTTAATCAGTGCATGAAAAACTGTAATGTCTCGACTTAAAGATCAGACGACCCTGAAGTTCCTCTGTCAAACCAGCCAGCGAAGTGAAACATGACTCTGAATAACACAAGCGGTGTCATTTTGATGCAAACACATCTGTATTCCTTCATGGCCGGTGATTACACGGCCTCATTATCTTTATATGGCTGCATTGTGTAAAGTTCTCTCTCAGAGCCAAACGCAGTGCCGCTGCTGGATCTTAATTGTCCGCTCGGTTCGTTTAACTGCCAATGAAGCTGTAAAAGCGGCCTGAGCGCATCGCTGGTGGCCCAGGGTTTGGGTAATATGTTAATTGGACTATAACTCCATGTTCTGGGTTACTCAGCAGCACTCACTTACAGAACTGAAACGATTCTCAAAACCATTTGCTCATGCAGGCGTTTCCTGATCCTGTT
Organism: Sinocyclocheilus maitianheensis; assembly: GCA_018148995.1. Taxonomy (NCBI): domain Eukaryota; kingdom Metazoa; phylum Chordata; class Actinopteri; order Cypriniformes; family Cyprinidae; genus Sinocyclocheilus; species Sinocyclocheilus maitianheensis. The sequence continues at coordinate 312,624 of JADLZM010012802.1, read as the reverse complement.
CTGGAGTTTGTGTTTCTGAAGAACGTCAAACTCACCGCCATCTTTCTGGACTGTTGTGGCCGGTTGCCGGGGCGTTGCTAAGTTGTTCTGTTTGTCACAAAGGTCTGCATGTGTCTGAAACCTCCTGTAAGAGAAACGAGATGTTGGATTTGTTATTGTTATTATTTTGGCTTGAGAAACATAACATACAGTTATGCAACCCGATCTCATGAAAGTGCGTATAAATAGTGCGCCAAATAAAAACGAAAACTCGTGGTATTGATACGCAAAAATGGACTTTGGCGTGTATATGCTACGCGATGGGTAGGTTTAGGGTTGTGGGGTAGATGCGTATCATATGTACGTGAAAACTGAGTATCATATGCACGCCAAAGTGCATTTTTGCGTATCAATACCACGAGTTTTCATTTTTATTTGGCGTACTATTTATACGCATTTTAATGAGACCGGGCTCTGTTATGCGGTTTATCTATCTGTCCTAACAACAACAGCCTAGAACAGGAAAATCCATCTATTTATCTAGCTAGCTTTTAAAACTACTGCATACTCAGTCTGTCAATTAGGGCTGGGCGATGTGACTATACTATTGTATATCGACGATGTCCCATAAATATCGCGATGTCCATATCAATAGTCAGGTAACAGAGGATTATCGACATTATGGGGAAAAAATGAATAAACCTAAGTTGCCAAACATATTTTACATTGCCCCCAATTTACTGATTCTCCTTAATTCCTCTGTTTCATCTTTGAAATGTTCTTTTCTAAATAGCCTACCGCTTATATAAATTCAGAAAGTTCACACAGAGATCAGTCATTAGTCAGGTGTCTACACAGCATTTGATCACTGGATTTACAAAAATCAGTCCAGGTTTAAGAAGTGTTTAAACATTGCATCAACTACTGATGAACATACATTTTTATTGGAATTATCACTCAGTTGGTTATTTCAGCATGTATAACTTTGGAAGGCGTTTGTCTTTGAAACAAATTAAAATGCACAAATTCACCAACATTTTTGTCATCTGATCCTCTTTCAACTAGTATATTTTTATTTGAGATTTTTAAATAATATAAAAATTAATAAAATAAAAACATAAAAATGTAATTTAAATTACTCCTGCTTCTAAACCCGTTATTTTTATTTTGTTATAAATGGACCAACCTCCGAACTATAACAGAAAGAAAGAAAAAACACCTTAGCCTAACATTTTTGCTCAGAATTCGTTTTTAATCCCTGATTTTAGTAATAAATATCAAATACGTTATAGTTTGACTACAAGGTTTCAAACAATGCTACAATTGTTATAATCAAGGAAGTTAAACCTACCGTCATGAAATGTGTCTACACAGGGGATAATGCCAAAAAGAAAGAGAAACATCAGAAATTGCCATATTTTATTCAAGACATTATTATACGACATCAACATGCATTTATCTTTCTCACAATCACCGCCAGAATGTCAAACTTCTCCATGGGTTTATATTATTTTTCCTCAACAGTTCTCTGCACAAAACGAAATTCATTTCAAACACAAATTTGAGAACAGAGTGGACATTATTAGCAACACCATCATAACAGCAAAGCTAATGTTTTCTGTTTAAGTTTAAGAAAAGTAAAACCAACCTTTAACGTGGCAATAATTAAAACCAAACTGAACATCTCGGCAATGTTGTCTCGGAGGAGATGGGGCTTGGGTAGACGATATTATCGGATATCACGATATTTTTAAAGCGATTATAGATACGATATTTTTTACATATTGCCCAGCCCTACTGTCAACTACTTCAAACTTAAAACCTTCTGACTTAAAGCTCTTAAATCTACTTCAAACTTTCAGCTCAGGCTTTCTGCAGCCAATGTCAAGTTTGAACTTTATCTACTCATTATTAATATTTTCTGAAATGCTGGTCTAAATGAACCGACGATAGCATGTGTTTGTGTTTCTATCGCGATGAAACAAAACCCTCTCAATATATAAATCAGTTGGGGATAAAAGAGTCAAAATATTGTTTCTGATGTAAAGGAATTATCATCTTGCTTTTTGGCTGCGAACGATTAGCTGCAAACTGTTGCTTTTAATTCAGTCCAGCATTTTTGGACATGCAATAAACCCCAAAACTGAGAGAAGAAGAAGAACATTAAAGAAGAGCATCTGGCTGGTCAGAGAAAGCTTCACCACAAATCTGGACGTTTACTAAAGAAGAAGTCTATTACATGCAGAACATCAAACACATTAGAACACATTCAGCACATTACAGTGAGGAGTCACAGACGCATCTGATCCTCACGAACACAGCCAGAGAATAAGAAGAATCAGCTTTCACATCCCACACGGTCCTTCAGTGTGCCTCCTTTAAAGACATAATTCAGAATTATTCTTCTGCCAGATAACACACTCATTAATCAGCTTTATTTCACTCTCAAGTTCAAGATATTTGAAGCTCAAAAACACAGGTAATTATTAGGTTATATTACTATCACCTTCAGAAGAAAATGTGACTGCTGTTGTGACATTCACATTCATTTCAGCGAGAGACAAATATAAAATCACACTTTAAGAGCTTCTATTTGTATTAATATCTACTATAATGTAATGAAAGATTTGCCTAAAATATAATTTTTTTTTTATAAATATATAAAATAAATATATAAATATATTACCTAAATAAAAGGATCAGTCACTAGAAAAAAATACAGTATATGATGGTCTAATGAAACATTTGCGTAAAATATTGAAAAATAAATATTGATAAATATATATGGTCTCATAAAATGATCAGTCAGTCAGTCATATATATATATATATATATAAAACACACACATACATACATACATATACACATTATTATATATATATACAGTATATATATATGTACACACACACTGAACAAAATTATAAACGCAACACTTTTGTTTTTGCCCCCATTTGTCATGAGCTGAACTCAAAGATCTAAGACTTTTTCTATGCACACAAAAGGCCTATTTCTCTTAAATATTGTTCACAAATCTGTCTAAATCTGTGTTAGGGAGCACTTCTCCTTTGCCGAGATAATCCATCCACCTCACAGGTGTGGCATATCAAGATGCTGATTAGACAGCATGATTATTGCACAGGTGTGCCTTAGGCTGGCCACAATAAAAGGCCACTGCATGTCAAACACGGACTCCCGCTCATCTCATGGTTCTGATGGATCACAGGCTGATTTTTGAGCTCGAGAGAGAGTTTACACACATGTGCAATAATGACGTGAACTCGCCACAAACAGCTGCAGCTCAATCAAACACACGATGATCTTCTGCAGCGCTGCATCCATTTACACACACATGCAAACTCGCAGAGAAACGCCAGGGTCATATTTCATCCCACAAATCAAGAGGCATGTTCTGCACAAACAACATTATTTGAGCACCATTCAGTCTGACTGCATTCGTAATCCTCCTTAAATAGGCCTCACTTTCTTTAATGCGAAATGCAGTTTCTTGTCTGTGATAGTGGAGTGAAATATGAGGTTTCTGGGCTTCATCACGATCCCTGCAGCAGCGTCACTCTCTGTGTTTGTGTGAAGCAGGAGTGAAACGCTGAATTATTTCTCCAGGTGTTTCAGGGACTAGTTTGGTCCGTTAGCGTCTGCTCTCGAGCCAAAGTTCAGAATCTGCTCCGCTCGCATTAAACACGATTGTTCAAGCTCTGTAATGCAGCGCTGCGGGTTTCAGGACAAATCTGAACTAAACAGCCCATCAGGCCATGAAATATTTCCCACATTAAATCATCATTCGCTACCAAACCACAGCTGACTCAATGATATGGGTTTCCCATGATGCACCGCGCTCAGCAGAGGAAAGCCGTTAGTAGGAATGATGATAAACACGCAGGATTTGCAATGTTTCGGCGGTCGGAGAGGAAGGTTTCTTGTCAGCACAATCTTCCAGGCTCTGATCCAGTTCGACACTCGACGTCCACACCACTGATGAAGATGAAGATGAAGAGATGACTGGAGATCGTTAAACAGCTTCAGTGAAGCGCTAAGAAACAGATCCCCAAAAAATCCTGATTTCAGATCGGGGAAAATGCAATTGAACTCCATCTTTCTCAATCCAACACTCTAACCGTCTAAATATTTAAGATTTATTAATTTGAATTTCATATAAAATGTCCATGTATTTAGATTACACAGTTTTAACACAAACTAATAAACTTAAAGTGATGCATATTTGTCAGTCACACATAAATAAAAGCACCAGATTTCTGCAATCGATAAATGATGGCATAGTTTATTACTAACTATTTGCATTGATTTGATTTGATTTCAAAATAAAAATGAATCTGTTCATTGTGAAAACAATGACATTTATTACATTTAAAAGTATGAACATGGATAAAATATGGCTAGCTTTGGAGGCAGTATTCAGTTAGATAAGCGTATGAGATTGAAATAAACTGGATTTATTGATAAATGATATATGAACCTGGTTATTGTGAATTTGAGTTTATGAGTAGGATTGCAGAAATCTGACCCGCTTCATTTATGTGTGACTGACAAATATGCATCACATTAAGTTAATTCGTTTGTTAAAACTGTGTAATCCAAATGCATGGAAACGTGACATGCAATATTTTATATGCAATATTTTACATACAAATCAAATAATCTCTAGTCTAAATAATTTAGAAAATTGGAAATGTGCAACTCTGATTTCACAGAGAAACAAACCGTTGCACAACCTTGACTGCAAGTTAATTATAAAGATGCAGAGAGTGATGTGTAAAACATGGTAAATTGTTCTGCTGATAATTGTACACTTGAATGACACCATTTATCCGTTTATAGAGATATTTTCTGTCCGTCAAACAGATGAAAAACGACTGCAAATCAAACTCGGAGGAGAAAATTATCAGTGAATCATTGAAGCGTCTCATTTAAAGCTCACTTTTATTACTTACAATTAGGGTTGGGAATCGAAAATAATTTCCAATTCCAGAATCGGATACTTGTTGCAAAAATTTCAATTCCACCCATCAATTCCTGTGTGCGCATCTGTTTTAGGTGGTGACGAGGGGCTATTAAAAATATATTTGTCTTTGAATCATTCATTCAAGAGATTCATTCAAAAGCACTGATTCATCCAGTAATGAAACAAGTAAATCTTGAGTGAGTCATTGAATCATTCCATGCATACATTCCATCATATTTTGTTTAGTGTTTCATCTGGGGACGTAGTTCTCTTTCTCTCTCTCACTCGCTCTTAGGTGACTCCACCCTAATTGGACATAAAAGTCTGCCGATTCGTCCCTGGAAATCCGGTGTCTTTTGAAATAGTGGGACATAGGAGGCGGAAGGCAGAGAAAGCAGAGTTGTTGGCATTGTGTGTGTTATGAATTAAGTCTCGTTGTAACTTAGCGTGGAACCTTTTTCTTTGTGTTGAGAATCTTGTTGTGTATATCCCCGATTACTTAGACCTTTATTACTTTGTTAACTATTGTTTTGTTTAAGCCATTTAGTTAATTTTCTTTTCTTTTTGTTCCCGTTAAGTTGGCAAATGTGCCGCTATTCTTTTGTATTCAACTGTAAATATTGTGAATAGTGTGTCTCTCCACCATGAAGGCTGTAGGGGTTGGATGCCGGTTTTCTTTAGTGTAAATATATTTTTTTCCTGTTTTTTGTTTTAGATAGGGTGTCAGGGAAGAATGCTGTCATTTGTTTCTTTTCCTTTCACATAGGCTATTTAGAGTCCATGGGTATAGTTAGTGATACGTTTTGTTTGTTGTTTTGGCCTTGCCCAATCCCGGACGAGCCCCCGATTTGTGTTACGACCCTGGTCTAAACAACCACGTCATCTAAGTATGCTTCGCAATTCGTTACACAGGACAATTTCCTTCAATATTCAGTGATGGCTTTTGGGATGCGAAATGTACCAGCCACTTTCCAGCGGCCAATGCATAAGGTTTTGTCCGGTGTGGCAAATTGCGAAGCATACTTAGATGATGTGGTTGTTTATACCAGGACTTGGGAGGAACACTTGCGAGTGTTGCGCAAGGTTTTTACATGATTACAAGAGGCTTCTTTAACTATTAATTTGGCCAAATGTGAGTTTGGGAAGGCTATGGTTACGTACTTGGGTGAGCAGGTGGGACAGGGTTGTGTGTGTCCTGTGGATGCTAAGGTTACTGCCATTTCTGAATTTCCACCCCTTAGGACCAAAAGGAACTCCGCCGTTTTCTAGGGATGGTAGGCTATATATTTAGGGTGAGATGGTGGGCTAGATATCTATCTAATATTTTTTCTTCAGAATTGTGAGAGAACTACAACCTCCATTAAAAATAAAAGTCTTAACTGATCCAGAATCGTGCTGCTCTATTTTGCACACAAACAGCTCTTAATAGAGTCAGTTTTTATGTAGCCGGCTGAGATCGGAAGAGCACACGTCTGATCCAGAATCGTGCTGCTCTATTTTGCACACAAACAGCTCTTAATAGAGTCAGTTTTTATGTAGCCGGCTGATTTTTGTTCATGGCTCATTAAGCAACAATTAAATGTTTTGCAAAAAAGAGACACAGAATGAAAGTGTTTGATATCTAAATATTTGACGTCATTTTTTTAAACCACATTGGAATCGAAACTGGGAATCGATAAGAGTCGGAATTGGAATAAAACTCAAACGATCACCTACTTTATAATGCATAATGGTGACTTTTTTTGAGTTTGACAGCATAAACTTGCACTGCATGGAGAACAGAAGCTCATTCTCTGCTTTCTACACACTAAGCCTCAGACAGGTTTGGAAATGAATGGTTTGCGTGAACTGTTGCTGCAGTGGTTGTGTTTTCAAGGCGGCTGGCTGGTGTTGTACTCGGAGGCCTCCGCTTCTGCCAAGCCGCAGGTCGAGACGGAGCCATTGTTCGGTGTGGAGGCGGGAAACAAGATTGTTAGGAGGAGAAAAACACAAGCAGGCTCCAGTTGAAGCGTTTGAAGGTGGAGGGTCAAACGGGGACCCTCGTCTCATTCTGCTGGAGTCAGCACACTTTCTGCTTTACACCCTTCTAAGTGCACTAGAGTCACGTCTGCAGCTTTTCATTTCTTTCCGTGTCGTTTGAGAGAAACTTCCATCAAACACGCACCGAAACTCACAGATCGTCACGACAAACCGACAAAATAAAAGTTTGGTTTAACCAATGTTATTTTAGTATCACTAAGATACAATTACAGTTTTTGGTAATATTTTGAATTAGATTTTATATTTTCTTAAAAGTTTTAGTAATTCAGTTTTAGTTATTTCAGTACAAAACCAATCATATTAAATTAGAAACACCAAATAACTCTTTATCCTTTAAATGAACTAACAGCTCAAATTAGTCAAGTCCCATTTATTTCTATGGTGCTTTACAATACAGACTGATTAAAGAAGATTTAAAGAAACAAAGAGGAAAATAACAGTGTTGCAAAATTCAACAATTATGAAATAACTTCAATTTCAGCAGTAAAGCAGCTCTAAAAACATACTAGTGTGTCGCTATTCAGATCAATTCAGTTCAAGTTAATGCGAAAATAGTTTTTCGAAGTTGTAAATAATATAAAGATTTTACTAGAAAATATTTTAGTTTTTCTGCTTTTTAAAAATGTACTGTTATTTGTAATCTTATGTGAAATTTCCTTGCAGTTCCTGAGTGAAAATTGTTTCCAGTTTTTTCAGTGTAAACAAATTCTATTTGCACACATGCATCTGAACGCAAACGATCACATGCGGTTCCTGAGTCACGGGTGTGGAGCGAACACTAACAATGCATTTCTGTGGAGTTAACAAACACGGCTGGACCTCAAGCATCGGTCAAGCTGCAGAGGAACCGCTGCAGATCTAAATGAAGCTCGGGCAGCAGCAGTGTTTATTCTGTGCGTCTCTGCTCTGTCATTACTCTGGAGCTCAGCGCATCAGCAATCGCTCGCTTTGTGGTCGTCTGTGAGCATCCAACAATATACGTGTGTGCTTTCCACAACCAAAAAAGAACCAATGAATACACAGAAAGTAAACCAGTAACTAGTGGTCATATTTAGAATCATACAAGTGTAATTTTACAAACCATAGAGCGTTGCTTTGGATGCACGACAACATTCATATTAATTCTATAACACTAACTATAGAATAACATCGCTCTGCATCACATTTGCTGAATGAAATCCAAGTTTCTCACTATTTTTCGAGATGCTGATTCCAAAAATAGTGGCTGTTGTGCTGGAACACGTCGCATTTTGTTAGAAAAAATATGCATTTCATAGCATTATTGATCATTTGTGTGGTGGAGAAGTCTTGCATTCTCCTTTAATCAGCAGAAAAACACCACAAACACACGATTCCTGTCTGATCACAACTATACGATCAGTTCTCAGACTGTTTTCACCGGTATGACATTGTGTGATGCCTGATCCTGATTTTAAGGTCGGAATTATGGAAAGAAAAGAAAACGCAAACATTAGCTGGATGTTTTCTGCTGCATCTGTGGGGGGTTTACTATATGACAGATTTGGCCTTTTTGCAAATTAGCTGAATTTAATTTTTAAGATGTAATTAATAGAATATAAATTAATATCACAGTAAAGTTATTTGACATTAAATTGAGTATTTGAACAATTCTCCACACTTTTGCAGACTAAGTTAAATTATTATATATTTATATTATACATAACTATTAATTATATGATTAAATTATATAATTATATATTTAACACATTCATTAAAAAGTATATATGTATGTGTATATTATATACATATAAATACTGCATATACATATAAAAATATCAGCAAAAAAAAAACTAAAATGTGTTTTGTTTTAGTATTGTTTTTTAATATCTTCATTCTTGTTTTGAGAAAAAATATATACATAATGTACAATTATGTAATAATTTTTTTTAACTCCACATCTTCAGATTAGATCATATTAGGCCTTTTTGCAAATTAGCATAATTTACTTTTTAAGATGTTAAATTATGTATAATATTATAAATTATAAGAGTTTCACAGTGCAGTATTAAAGATTTTTTGTCATTCCAATTTAATTGATGTATTTGATTTAAGGTAGTAGGATGCAGAATCACAATTACATTTTTTTTTTATGCAAGAAAACTGAATTTTTAAATAAATTGAAATCCAAAGAAATTGTTATCTTAGAAAAGGGAAGTTTATCAAGACAGACTCTGAATGTTGATTTGAACAGGGTTATCATCATTAACTAAAACCATTAAAAGAAAAACAGATTGAAATCAAATAAACAGTTCGCAAATCAGCTTTTTTTCAGAATGCAGGGCTGTTATTAAATATGATTTGATAGTTCTATTGACAGATAATAAAAGTGAATCACTCAATCGTTTTGGCTGTGTGTGATGAGGATTGTGTGTGTGTGTGTGTGTGTGTGCTCTTGTGCGCGTGTGTGTGTGTGTGTGTGTGTGCTCTTGTGCGCGTGTGTGTGTGTGTGTGTGTGTGCTCTTGTGCGCGTGTGTGTGTGTGTGTGTGTGTGCTCTTGTGCGCGTGTGTGTGTGTGTGTGTGTGTGCTCTTGTGCGCGTGTGTGTGTGTGTGTGTGTGTGCTCTTGTGCGCGTGTGTGTGTGTGTGTGTGTGTGCTCTTGTGCGCGTGTGTGTGTGTGTGTGTGTGTGCTCTTGTGCGCGTGTGTGTGTGTGTGTGTGTGTGCTCTTGTGCGCGTGTGTGTGTGTGTGTGTGTGTGCTCTTGTGCGCGTGTGTGTGTGTGTGTGTGTGTGCTCTTGTGCGCGTGTGTGTGTGTGTGTGTGTGTGCTCTTGTGCGCGTGTGTGTGTGTGTGTGTGTGTGCTCTTGTGCGCGTGTGTGTGTGTGTGTGTGTGTGCTCTTGTGCGCGTGTGTGTGTGTGTGTGTGTGTGCTCTTGTGCGCGTGTGTGTGTGTGTGTGTGTGTGCTCTTGTGCGCGTGTGTGTGTGTGTGTGTGTGTGCTCTTGTGCGCGTGTGTGTGTGTGTGTGTGTGTGCTCTTGTGCGCGTGTGTGTGTGTGTGTGTGTGTGCTCTTGTGCGCGTGTGTGTGTGTGTGTGTGTGTGCTCTTGTGCGCGTGTGTGTGTGTGTGTGTGTGTGCTCTTGTGCGCGTGTGTGTGTGTGTGTGTGTGTGCTCTTGTGCGCGTGTGTGTGTGTGTGTGTGTGGTGAGGTGTGTGTGTGTGTGTGTGTGTTAGGGAAAGGGTGTGTGTGTGTGGGTGTGTGTGTTGTCACTGCAGTCTTCACACACTCGCTCTCTGATCGCAGGAAGCATGCAAACACAATATTGTTTCAGTCCGCTTGAGCTTCGGCTTCATTTGCGGTTCCTGCCAACTGACTTCAACCAAACTCTCCCAAAAGCAAACGCTTTCTCCTCTGAGCTCAGAAGATCACGTGAGCATCTCACAAACACATCCTTACGCTCTCAGAGACGCGGTGAGAAACATCTGGAAGCCAGCACTGATGCAGACGCACAAACAGCACTGAGGAAGCCATGGAGAGATGAAATCACTGCCATTTGGAAGAAGTTCAGGGTTGTTTTCATTGTTTTCGTTCTGCGGACTCTCAATTACGTCCTGCTTTATAAAGTCAAATATCTGTCCTTCTCAGTGAGCTTAAAAACACTCCAACAAACCCAAACGCTCAAAATCAAACCTGAGCAGAACGAGCTTTTGTTTGTGGTAGTGATTGTCAGGTCAAATAAAGGAAAATAAACATTGCATTTCAGCTACTTGCCAACACTATAAATAAAAAAAATTGAAGTAGTAAATAAAACAGAGTATTGGAGTATACTTTACAAGAAAATACTATTTCAGTCTCTCAAACTTCCACACATACTTCAAGAAGAAATCGACATTATGAACAAAATCTTATTTCATGGTATGAAGAACTTTCATGATACGATATATCTCAAAATAGCTGTTTTTATATTTTATGGTTGTTATAAAATTAACAAAGCAGCAGATTACAAATGCAATAGAACAAAAGTACAAATTGAAAACATTTTTCAATAAAGGTTTTTTGGCAACAGTAGGTTATTTTTAACATGCGGTAAGAAATACTAAAGTGTGTAACTAAAACACTGCATAGTCTTCACTGTGTGAATCAAACATGAATTGATTTACTTTAAAGGGGTCATATGATGCTGCAAAAAAGAACGTTATGTTGTGTATTTGGTGTAATGAAATGTGTTTATGCGGTTTAAGGTTCAAGAAACAGTTTGCCGTGTATAACATGTAGATAACACTTACAGGAGTGTTGCGCGCAGCGCTGACTTCAGCTGATCATAAGTCAGGGTGATTGTGTGTTTATTGTGCTTTTGTAGCTCATTAATGTGAGTTTGCGAGAGTGAATTACAGCTCTGGCTGAGAGACGGCTGGCTACACAATGTTCCTTTCAGACGCTGGCCCTCAGCATTAATCTCTGCTCCCGAATCCTCAGCTTTCCTTCGTGAATTTGCTCATAAAATCAGTGCGTGCATGAATCTCTCGACGGGCGGCAGCAGAAGCACGTCACAAACACCATAAAGTCCAGTCAGTAAATGCATGAAGGTTTAGATAATTCTGCGTCTGATGCCGTTTCCATACGTTCTTGACTTTTATGACTCGGCTTTAAAACTACAGCACACACACACACATCAGCAACACAACACAACACGCTAATGGTCATGGAGAAACAGCTAATGCTCTCAACATGCATGTAATGTCAGGAGCTTATATGTCACGGCGGTCCTGTCACAAACACACGGCCTTCGTTCGCTCCAGGGTCATGCAGCGATGCATTGAGAAAGTCTCTCATTACAGTTTAATTGATGAATTTGATTTAAGGTAGTAGGATGCAGAGTTGCAATTCAATTTATTTAAGGAAGCGGAATATTAAATCAACTGAAATTTATATAACTGTAATTTTTACCTAGGAAAAGAAAGGTTTTGTCAGGACAGACTCTAAATATTGACTTGACCAGGGTTATTATCGTTAACTAAAACCATAAAAAAGGCATTACTTTCTAAAAAAATTAAATAAAAAAATAACATAACAACATTAAAAATATAAAATAAAATAAAAAATATTGTGTAACGAAATAATGATTATCTAATTAAAATTAGAGATGGACCGATCAATCAGCCAGAAAAAATAAAATAAAATAAAAAATAGCTACTTGCCAACAATAAAAATAAATAAAAAAATAAAATAAAATAAAAAATAGCTACTTGCCAACAATAAAAATAAATAAAAAAATAAAATAAAATAAAAAATAGCTACTTGCCAACAATAAAATAAATAAATAAAATAAAAAAATAAAATAGCTATACTTGCCAACAATGAAATATAGTAACCGAGATTGTAAATGAAAAATGATTGGACTGCACTTTATTTGTTTTTCTACTTTCTAATTTTATGTTTAATTCAACATAACGGTATCTTTACAATTATCTGTAAAAATTACTAGCAATTTTAAAAAGAATTTTTTTTTAGTGAAAGCAACATCTGTTAGTTTAAGCACTAAAACAGTACTAAAGTCGATTAAAAAAACTAATAAAAATGACTAAGTTTGAATATAAAAGGAACACAGAAAATCTAAAAACAAAATTAGTTAAAAATATTACCAAAGTTGTAATAGAGTATTAATGATACCAAGATAACACTTGATTTGCCAAATACTTTGCAAAGTAAATGATTAAAAAGCCAGACAGAGAGATCTTTGAAATGCTACCAATAAAAATGAGTTTTTTCATCATATTTAATAAATTAACTTTAGTGCAGCATGGAGGAAATCTCTGGGTGGCAGCAGCAGGTGTGACAGCGTGGGAGGTGACCTTTGACCTCAAACACTGCTGCTCCTGGACGAAGGTCATGTAAGGGGTCAGAAGGTCAAAGAGCAACAGACAGCGATGAACACAGATGACGTGAGAAACTTCTGTCTGGTGTTTATACACTGTTCCACCTGACGGAGACGTCAGTCAATGCCAACTTCACTTTAAAAACTAAACTTGGTTGGCTGGTGACTTTGAGAAACTGCAGTATTAGACTACTATAGATAGTGAAGTGCGTAGACAAACATTTAACAACATGGATGCAGAAGAATTAAAATGAAATTCATAGAAACTATATCACTGTAAAATCACTATAGAAGGAAGGTTTGTCAAAGCACTTTGAATGTTAGCTTGAAAAACAATATCACCAGTAGAAATGTGTTTACATATTTCATCATATTTAATAAATTACCTTTGCAGACCAGGGTGGAAGAATGCATCACCTGTGTGAAACGTCATTTCAATTGGACAGCCAATTCAATTCTAATTTCAATGTAATGTATTGAAAGGGAGCCAATTCCTCCATTCTGAATTCTGCACGGATCCATGAAACTGCAACATTGCACACAATAATCAAGCGCTGACTGATGTAAACCAATCAAATCCCAGACTAAAGCATCAGACATGTATCCAAGCTGACTGAACTGAAATGAGGAACTAAACCACAAGATCTGAGACACACGATGCTGTGAGCGACACGACGATCTGCTCTGTGTGTCTCATTAAACCAGTCCAATCATTCAAATATACACAGTACTCGACAGTAGTTTGGAAACATTATGATTTTTAAATGTTTTTTTATAAGTCTCTTCTGCTCACCAAGGCTGCATTTATTTGATCAAGAATACAGTAAAATACAGTTTTCTATGTGAATCTCTGTTAAAATGTAATGTATTTCTGTGATGTGCAGCTGTATTTTCAGCATCATTCCTCCAGTCTTCAGTGTCACATGATCTTCAGAAATCATTAATATGCTGATCTGCTGCTCGAGAAACACTTCTGATTATTATCAATGTTGAAAACAGTCGTGCTGCACAATATTTTTGTGGAAACCGTGATGCATTTTATTTTCCATGATTCACAGATGAACAGAAAGTTCAGAAGAACAGCATTTATTTGAAATAGAAATCTTTGTAACATGATGAATGTCTTTACTGGCACTTCTGATCAATTTAATGCGTCCTTGATGAATAAGTGTTACATTTTTTAAAAATCATACGGACCCCAAACTTTTGAAAAGTAATGCATCATGGTTTCCACAAAAAATATGAAGCAGCACAAATATTTTCAACATTGACAAGTACACTGTAAAAAATTAAAATGTTAAAAAATTCTGGCAGCTGTGGTTGTCGGAATTTTACCGGCAACATTTTAGGTTTTACGGTTTTAACTTAAATTTACTTTTAATTTAATTAACTGATATAATGTTAATACATCAACCTACTGAAGTACTGAAATCAGTTTTGTAGCTTTGTAATACACTGATAACCACCAAAAGCTGATAGTGATGAGAACGTCACGATGAACCAAAGCCCATCACAAGCAGCTTTTAAATAATAACATATATAGAAGGAGCACAGCGTCATTCACACAAACACTAAACACCATCACGGTAACACACATGAAACTGAAATAATGCAATAAACATTCATTTAACAACATTAGGTGTAACGTATAACCTTAATGTACAAAACTGATAAGAAAAAAACTAAGCAGCATAGATACTTCAACAAAAAAAACATCAAATTTGAAATGTAATGAAGGAAATTCTGGGAATGACAATTTACGGTTATTCACTGTAAATTATACATTCTTTTTTTCACTTCCAAAAACGGTATACTACTGTAAAATTACATGTAATGTCCAATACAGTTTTTCACCGTATACAGTAGGGGAACTTGCCGTTAACCATTTAAAAGGTTTTTACTGTAGCATTTTTACAGTCTTTTACCGTTAAATTCATTTTTTACGGTGTACAGTTTAAAGGCAAACACAGTTTCATGGCTATATATGTTCTCGGTCAGGTGTGCAACACATTCATTTTTTAATGCTGGAGGAATTTGTGCTCTTTCTGTGTTTAGCTGTGAAAGCTGTCAGCAGATATTGGAGCGCATGAACTTCAGCTGAGAGACGTGATAATGGATTTAAGAATTGCCTGCTGTACCGAACACCGATATTTCTGTCTTTACCTGCGATACACACTCACACACATGCGCAAATATTATCCTACACGCCGTCTGTGTTTGCTTTCTCAGCGAGTGCGAGACGCTAACGGGCTGCTGCGGGTCACTGAATAAAATATTATGAGTCTCAGGGCTGAATGGAGCTTTTGTCGTCTTAAAACGGTAAAACCGTTCCGGTTCAGTTGTCGCCTTCATATTGAACCGTGGCTTCAGATTTGTGTGCAGCTATTTTTGGGCTGAATGATGAGAGATGGTGTGTGTTCAGAGAGTTTAATGCGTCTATAACACTCGCTCTTGATCCACACACAGAAAACACACTCTAATAGAGATTCTAGAGACAAATCATTTAGAAACACTTAAATTGGTTTCTTTTGAAGAGCCACTAACAAGCATTTTATTCAAATAAAGCTCTCGCTCTTAAAATGTAAATGACTGTAAATGTCAGAATCATCATATATGTGTAAAGAATTGAAGTTAGTCAAGTACAAAATGAGCTTAATGATGCAATTCAATCAATTTGCGGTTTTATTCTAACTGTTACTCACGATTAATCAAAATTCAGAGGTGCAACGAAAATATATTTAGCAGTGCGTAAGTCGTAACTTACGTTTCATTCTAGTTTATGGTGCAACGAAAATATATTTAGCAGTGCGCAAGTCTTAACGTACGATTCATTCCAGTTTATGGTGCAACGAAAATATATTTAGCAGTGCGCAAGTCGTAACTTACGATTCATTCCAGTTTATGGTGCAACGAAAATATATTTAGCAGTGCGCAAGTCGTAACTTACGATTCATTCTAGTTTATGGTGCAACGAAAATATATTTAGCAGTGCGCAAGTCGTAACTTACGTTTCATTCTAGTTTATGGTGCAACGAAAATATATTTAGCAGTGCGCAAGTCGTAACTTACGTTTCATTCTAGTTTATGGTGCAACGAAAATATATTTAGCAGTGCGCAAGTCGTAACTTACGTTTCATTCTAGTTTATGGTGCAACGAAAATATATTTAGCAGTGCGCAAGTCGTAACTTACGTTTCATTCTAGTTTATGGTGCAACGAAAATATATTTAGCAGTGCGCAAGTCGTAACTTACGTTTCATTCTAGTTTATGGTGCAACGAAAATATATTTAGCAGTGCGCAAGTCGTAACTTACGTTTCATTCTAGTTTATGGTGCAACGAAAATATATTTAGCAGTGCGCAAGTCGTAACTTACGTTTCATTCTAGTTTATGGTGCAACGAAAATATATTTAGCAGTGCGCAAGTCGTAACTTACGTTTCATTCTAGTTTATGGTGCAACGAAAATATATTTAGCAGTGCGCAAGTCGTAACTTACGTTTCATTCTAGTTTATGGTGCAACGAAAATATATTTAGCAGTGCGCAAGTCGTAACTTACGTTTCATTCTAGTTTATGGTGCAACGAAAATATATTTAGCAGTGCGCAAGTCGTAACTTACGATTCATTCTAGTTTATGGTGCAACGAAAATATATTTAGCAGTGCGCAAGTCGTAACTTACGTTTCATTCTAGTTTATGGTGCAACGAAAATATATTTAGCAGTGCGCAAGTCGTAACTTACGTTTCATTCTAGTTTATGGTGCAACGAAAATATATTTAGCAGTGCGCAAGTCGTAACTTACGTTTCATTCTAGTTTATGGTGCAACGAAAATATATTTAGCAGTGCGCAAGTCGTAACTTACGTTTCATTCTAGTTTATGGTGCAACGAAAATATATTTAGCAGTGCGCAAGTCGTAACTTACGTTTCATTCTAGTTTATGGTGCAACGAAAATATATTTAGCAGTGCGCAAGTCTTAACTTACGATTCATTCTAGTTTATGGTGCAACGAAAATATATTTAGCAGTTCGCAAGTCGTAACTTACGTTTCATTCTAGTTTATGGTGCAACGAAAATATATTTAGCAGTTCGCAAGTCGTAACTTACGTTTCATTCTAGTTTATGGTGCAACGAAAATATATTTAGCAGTGCGCAAGTCGTAACTTACGTTTCATTCTAGTTTATGGTGCAACGAAAATATATTTAGCAGTGCGCAAGTCGTAACTTACGTTTCATTCTAGTTTATGGTGCAACGAAAATATATTTAGCAGTGCGCAAGTCGTAACTTACGATTCATTCTAGTTTATGGTGCAACGAAAATATATTTAGCAGTTCGCAAGTCGTAACTTACGTTTCATTCTAGTTTATGGTGCAACGAAAATATATTTAGCAATGCGCAAGTCGTAACTTACGTTTCATTCTAGTTTATGGTGCAACGAAAATATATTTAGCAGTGCGCAAGTCGTAACTTATGTTTCATTCTAGTTTATGGTGCAACGAAAAATATTTAGCAATGCGCAAGTCATAACTTACGATTCATTCTAGTTTATGGTGCAACGAAAATATATTTAGCAGTGCGCAAGTCGTAACTTACGATTCATTCTAGTTTATCGTGGAACAAAAAATATTTAGCAGTGCGCAAGTCGCAACTTGTTTCATTCAAGTTTACGGTGCAATGAAAAAAATATTTTACAGTGTGCAAGTCTTAACTTTCGATTCATTCAAATTTAATCATGTAACGAAAAAAATATTTAGCAGTGCACAAGTCATAACTTGTTTTTAATTCTAGTTTATGGTGCAATGTAAAAAATATTTAGCAGTGCGCAAGTCGTAACTTACGATTCATTGTTATGGTGCAACAAAAAATAATTTAATTTGTGAATCATAACTTGGTGCCACTTTACATAAAAACTAAACTTATAGCTAGTGCAACTGACCCCAGAACAAAGAGCTTTTACTGAAAGTAAACCACAAAGATTACTCAGAACTTCTGTAATTAAATACATTAACATCACATTCACACATCTGAACCTGTCTGCACTTTTACACCGCAAACTGTCAGCTAAATCAGTCAGTCAACCAGCCCATAGAAAGGTGTGCGGTTTAAATCGGGTTAGTTTTGAAGAGCCACTAATGAGTAATTATTCCCATAATGTTTCCTCTCTTAAAATGCCAACAAATGTAAATGTCAACATCATATAATATCCAAAGATTAAGTTTTCCAGGTATAATATGAGCTTATTGATGCAATTCAATCAATCTGCTGGAGGTTTCTGTAGTTTATACATAAATTTACGTTTCGACTAAGTTTAATGGTGTGACAGAAAAATATTTAGTAGTTGTAATTTAGTGCCCTTTTATGTCAAAACTAGACTAAGCAGGTGCAACGGCCCTAAGCGCATTTACCAAATGTAATAGGGATGTAACGATTCACTCAACTCACGATGTGATACACGATACTGATTGGTGTTTTCAAGTGAGGGACGGTCAACAAACGATACACATCTACAATAAATATTACACACACATATATATATATATATACAGTGGGTACGGAAAGTATTCAGACCCCCTTAAATTTTTCACTCTTTGTTATATTGCAGCCATTTGCTAAAATCATTTAAGTTCATTTTTTTTCATCATTAATGTACACACAGCACCCCATATTGACAGAAAAACACAGAATTGTTGACATTTTTTGCAGATTTATTAAAAAAGAAAAACTGAAATATCACATGGTCCTAAGTATTCAGACCCTTTGCTGTGACACTCATATATTTAACTCAGGTGCTGTCCATTTCTTCTGATCATCCTTGAGATGGTTCTACACCTTCATCTGAGTCCAGCTGTGTTTGATTATACTGACTGGACTTGATTAGGAAAGCCACACACCTGTCTATATAAGACCTTACAGCTCACAGTGCATGTCAGAGCAAATGAGAATCATGAGGTCAAAGGAACTGCCTGAAGAGCTCAGAGACAGAATTGTGGCAAGGCACAGATCTGGCCAAGGTTACAAAAAAAATTCTGCTGCACTTAAGGATCCTAAGAGCACAGTGGCCTCCATAATCCTTAAATGGAAGACGTTTGGGACGACCAGAACCCTTCCTAGAGCTGGCCGTCCGGCCAAACTGAGCTATCGGGGGAGAAGAGCCTTGGTGAGAGAGGTAAAGAAGAACCCAAAGATCACTGTGGCTGAGCTCCAGAGATGCAGTCGGGAGATGGGAGAAAGTTGTAGAAAGTCAACCATCACTGCAGCCCTCCACCAGTCGGGGCTTTATGGCAGAGTGGCCCGACGGAAGCCTCTCCTCAGTGCAAGACACATGAAAGCCCGCATGGAGTTTGCTAAAAAACACCTGAAGGACTCCAAGATGGTGAGAAATAAGATTCTCTGGTCTGATGAGACCAAGATAGAACTTTTTGGCCTTAATTCTAAGCGGTATGTGTGGAGAAAACCAGGCACTGCTCATCACCTGTCCAATACAGTCCCAACAGTGAAGCATGGTGGTGGCAGCATCATGCTGTGGGGGTGTTTTTCAGCTGCAGGGACAGGACGACTGGTTGCAATCGAGGGAAAGATGAATGCGGCCAAGTACAGGGATATCCTGGACGAAAACCTTCTCCAGAGTGCTCAGGACCTCAGACTGGGCCGAAGGTTTACCTTCCAACAAGACAATGACCCTAAGCACACAGCTAAAATAACGAAGGAGTGGCTTCACAACAACTCTGTGACTGTTCTTGAATGGCCCAGCCAGAGCCCTGACTTAAACCCAATTGAGCATCTCTGGAGAGACCTAAAAATGGCTGTCCACCAACGTTTACCATCCAACCTGACAGAACTGGAGAGGATCTGCAAGGAGGAATGGCAGAGGATCCCCAAATCCAGGTGTGAAAAACTTGTTGCATCTTTCCCAAAAAGACTCATGGCTGTATTAGATCAAAAGGGTGCTTCTACTAAATACTGAGCAAAGGGTCTGAATACTTAGGACCATGTGATATTTCAGTTTTTCTTTTTTAATAAATCTGCAAAAATGTCAACAATTCTGTGTTTTTCTGTCAATATGGGGTGCTGTGTGTACATTAATGAGGAAAAAAATTAACTTAAATGATTTTAGCAAATGGCTGCAATATAACAAAGAGTGAAAAATTTAAGGGGGTCTGAATACTTTCCGTACCCACTGTATATATATATATAAAACTGCACAGCTTTTCAAACAGAAGTTTGTGTATGTCACTTCCAAACATCATCTGCTCTGATCAGTATTTGTGCAGATGTTGATGTTCCCCAAACATTGGGCTCTGGGTTTGATCTGAACTTCCAACATCAACTTCTGTAATTCTGCCTGAACTGCTCAACATACAGACTACACTTATATTTTTATAAAATGCATGCTTTAAAAAAGAAATACAACCCTCCCCTTTTCTGTAAAGGGAAACTCCATTGCTGGTCATTCTGACATGATTTGTGTCTGTTCTGATTGAGTTTTTATTCCCCTTGTGTCAATTCCAAAATCCACTCTCAACTTCTCATTTCCCTCGGTTTCTTTTCAAACCTAGCCATACAGATTCATTTCTTTAAGGTGTTGTGGCAGCAAAACACCACTATAAAACAAATATTAAAACCAAAAGGGGAATTATAATACTTGCAGAAGGGAAAACAAAGAAAGCAAAAGAACCAGCAAGCGACACACACCCTTTAAAGTCTCCGTCTCCACCAGCACTGCTGAACAAAATAATCACTGGCACATTCTGATTGGCTGAGAACCAGAGTGTTCAACTAATCAACCAATCAGAAAGACTCCTGAGCTGCACCTCAATTTGCATACTCGTGCTTCCATTACTTCCATTGCACACCCTGTTTGTGTTTGCATACATGCATCAGCATCAGACTAAACTCATTTATTTCTATTTTTACTGTAAGTAAACTGATGTCATGTCAACACTTATTTTTAAACTTTATGAAAAATCATTGAAAAAATTAATTAATCAATAATCCTACAGAAATGAGGGCACAATTTTGATGAAACTTTCAAAGATGTTTTTATATATTTTGAATCAACAGATATATCTGTTAATTTTATGGTGAATCTTGTGATTTTGTGTAGTAAATTTCATATACATAAAAACGAAATTCGAATTCTAAGAGTCATTCTAAACTAAGTTTTAAGGTCTTAAAGGGGTCATCCGATGCCCATCTTCCACAAGTTGATATGATTCTTTAGGGTCTTAATGAAAAGTCTGTAACATAGTTTGATTAAAATTTCTCAATGGTAGTGTAAAAACACCTTTTTTACTGTCAAAAACAGCTCTTTTCAGAGTAAGCCGTTTTGTAGCATTTTCCTTTAAATGTTAATGAGCTCTGCTGGCTCCACCCCTCTCTTCCCAGCTGCTCTCTGAGGGACTGCGTCTTTAGCCGCATTCATCGGGAAACTTGCTAATTAGCACATTATTAGGAAAGGCGATTTGCAAAGCTTCATTAAAAAACATTACACTCACTTCTTCTGGAGGTGAAGCTGGATCACGAATGATTCGCGCGAACATAAATGCATTTATGTAGATCGGGGAGCATTCCCTTCAATCGCGCAATCCTATGCGTCTTCAGCGGCTCAGATGTCGGGAGTAAATGACGACTGCTATGTTCATTATTACATCCAACAACAGAACACCTCAATCTCTTGTTAGGAGTCATTCTTGTCTACATCTGCTCCGGCGGTGAAACAATGGCGGACTGATGACAGTCACTCAGGGGCGGAGCTAAGACACCAGTCCAGTCTGTGCTGAAACGCTACTGTCAATCAAACTATCGTGGGAGGGGCCTGTCTGTGTGACGTCACACAGACAAGCATCTGAGATCGGCTCGATTTGAGAAAGGGGTAAATATTTTAGTAAATTTAAAAAAAGAAACACTGGGTGGATTTTTATCATTATAGGGTGGTTGTGTACACACACTGCCAACACACATTTCAGTTCAAACAATTTGTAAAAGTGCATGTAGTATCGGATGACCCCTTTAAAAGTATTAATTGATTAAAAATATCTATATATACAATATTATTTACTAAAGAGTTAAAAACTATTAAAAAAGTACAATTGTGAAACTGCTTACTTACGTGTTACAGCGCTCTTTCGCAGCGACGCCTGAAGCAGGCTACATTTGATAGCAGACGATAAATTACCCAACTGTAAAAGCTCAGTCGCAGGAGACGGGTGTAAAATACAGACGCCAAAGCTCTTTCTCCCTCGAGCCTCTGGAGGTTTTATTCAGTCCAGTGGAAAATTTGTCAAAGAGCAAGCTATTTTTATGAGGTCTAATGGATCTTTGGTGAGAACACATTTAACATGAGGTGGTGATATGAACAAAACACCCAAACAATCTCACCCATTTTATCAGAGTGGATTGTGCCTGAATTGAGTTTCACCAATAGAGCTTAATAAAAAGGCCTTACGGTACCTCCAATGACTGATTATATTACATTCTGCACATAATACAAGTGTGACGTGTAAAAAAGAAAAAAAAAAGTTGTAGTTATGGTTTCAAAATTCTTCCCATCTGCTTTTTATACTAAACTGTAAGCTGCAAATGTTTCTTAATGAGCATTTTTGTCTCGCTTTTCATTAAATAAAAAAATTATATTGCGCAATTTTACTTCAAGTAAAAAATTAAATGCATTCTAGCATAAATCCAGTAAAAGTTAGTGGGCTTCATGTTTAAACAATAGAAAAAAAGACAAATCATTTATTGAAGGCACATTCTCTCAAAACATATATTATCTTATATTCAAATATTATGCTATCTTAGACAAATTTGCTTAATTTCAGGCAAATTTTAGAAAGAGTCTTACAAGGTAGTAAAATTGGCAATTAATACATAAATTAAAATATTCTCTGAATATAGCTCAATCTCTTAAATTTGCTTCTCAAAAAAAACGTATTTTTAGAGAATATATGTGATATCACACTGGCCTTTTTTTAGCATAAATATAGCAAAATTACAAGGGTGAAAACAAGGGTAAACGGCAAAATTCATTAACTGAAAAAAATATTTTTGTCTGAAAAAAAGTCTTATAATTTTAGCTTCAAGCAAGAGTACACCGAATATATGCTTTTCTTATTCTTTTATGCATTTTTAGCATAAGTATAATTTTGCATAATCGTTAGTATGCTTTATGTTTTATGCCAAAAAAGGCAAATAATTCATTTATTATTTATTTATCAAATAAATGATTACAGCTTGTTATCAGAGAATATATATTGGGTTTTTTTATGCAATGACATTTTGTTTAGTATAACTCTATCATAAATTAGAAAGATAAGTCTTAAAACAAGCTCTCTTAAATTTGCTTCTCAAATAAATGTAAAACTTGTTTTCAGAGAATATATGTGTTATCGCACCGGCCATTTTTAGCATAAATATAGCAAAATTACAAGGGTTAATGATCAAAATGAGGGTAAAAGTGCAAATCAATTCAGTAACTTAAAATAAATAACAACTTATAAACGTACACAATTTTAGCTTAAAGTAAATTTAAGATATATATAATATGTGTGTGTGTGTGTGTGTGTGTGTGCGCGTATATATATATATATACAGTTATGCCCATAAATTTACATGCCCCTTGCAGAATATACAAAATGCTAATAATTTTAAGTTCAAAAGTTTACATCTCTTAATGCATTGTGTTGCCTTCTTAAGCATCATTACATGTTTTCACCTTTTGTAATAGTTATGTATGAGTCCCTCAGTTGTCCTCCGAGTGAAAAGATGGATCTCAAATCATACAGGGTTCAAATACACAAAAATGCTGGAAAACCAAAGAATGTGCAGGAGCTGGGGGATTTTTCTGAAGAACAGCAGCCACTTGAACTGCTCAGGACCAACAAGGGACTCATGAACAACTATCGCAAAACATAAAAACAATCGTGGATCATCCAGGAAACAACTCAGATTATTAAGATAAACTTTTGAACGGCGTCATTTTGAATTAATTAAGTTATTATTTTGTCTTGTGAAGTATATATAAACATCTGTTATGTGAAATAGCTTAGAGTAGGCCTGCTGAATAAAAATAACATGCAATTTTCAAGTTCATGTTTCAATCTCTCTTATTTAGTTAAAATTATTAACATATTTGCATATTCTGCAAGGCGTGTGTAATCTTATGAGCACAACTGTATATGTGTGTGTGTGTGTATACACACACACATACTTATATAGTATGATGTGTTTAGATGTCTTGTTATATCTGTATAGCCTATTGTTTAACAAATTATGCTGTGTCTTTAGCATTCATTAAAAAAATAAATAAAAAGCACTAAGAACACACAGTCAGAATACAGCAGCTGCGGTGAAGTTCTGCCGTTCACCAGCAGGGGTCCGGGACCCACGTCTCCATGGCAACATCACAAGAGTCCGACTCGCTGATCGGATCGGAGGACTCGCTCCAAACATCTGTTTGAGGTGGCAGCCTTATTATTGATATAAGCATGTGGAAAAAGCTCTCCATAATAATATTTTTGAATCGTATACAAAAGGCCTGTTCCCTAAACACAAGAGACTTTGAAAACCCCTGACATCACCAGGGAAATCAGTCAGACGTTCAGTCGCGTCTGTTTTTCTACGTAATGACGGTAAGAGTCATCCAGACTCCCTGCGTCTCCTGAAAACCCTCACAAACCCTGAGCTCACGCACAGTTCCTGCATGTTACTGTAAATGTAAAGCAGGTTCAGCATTAGTGCAATGCATTTTGTTTTTCAAAGCTGCTCGTCTAATAAACTCCCTTTGGAAAGCAGTTGCATTTAAAGTTTTGGCAGTAAACCCAACGCAACCATAAGCAAGAATAAAGCAGTGAAAGTATTTACCCGTTACTAGTTACTACAGCTTAGAGTTGAGACTGCAGTTCAGACCTAATAATCGAGTGTGAAAAGAGCAAAGAGTCAAACCAAACAGTCTGAGCAAATCGAAACTAGGCATAAGTTATGTATTTTTCTGTTTGAAATTAACATGTAAATAATAAACAGAATAAACCATCTTAGCATGTTTATCTTATCCTACATCGCTAGAGTTGTCGGGACTAATTTCCCGGGAAAACTGCATACCTAGGCTACATATCCGCAGAGTTGGGAAGGTTACTTTGGAAATGTAATAAGTTACAGATTACCTTATTAGTGTAGCTATTCCAATTACTTTATTAAAGTAATGTAACTGATTTTGATTACTTTTTGAATGTTTTCAACTGTTAATGATTTTCAAACATGTAAAGCAGGGTTAACCTTACAACACTGATTACTGCCAGACTTACAAAATTCTTCATTACTTGATTTAAGATCATAATCATTTCATTTTAAAGCACAGCCAGCACAAAATCAGACTTTAGCACACTGCCTTTTACTTTGGGATCATTCTGCGGTTAAATAGATTTAATATCATAACTAGAAATAGTTTAATAGCTATGATACTGTTTTTGAAATTAAATCTTTGCTATGACAGAAAACACTGGCATCTAACAATGTCTTTGGGGGAAAAAAGTGAATCTTAAAAAATGAAGCATATACATAAACAAATAAAACCGTTATTGAATAAGCATCTGTCCTATTCTGTGTCCTAAACTCCTGAAATATTGGTGTCTCATATTTTAGAGCAGTCTCTGCAATTTGAGAAAGGAATCAATCAAATCTGTATGTGTGTGAAAATATTCAAATGTAACTCCCTTTGTAATTGTTAACATTTTCATAAGTAACTGTAATTTAATTGCACATTTTTTTCTCAGTAACTGTAACAGATTACACCTACATTTATTTTGTAATTAAATTACGTAATTCCGTTGCATGTAACTAGTTACTCTATAAAGGAAAGAATATGCAGTGAAAGAAGCTTGAAGCCACAACAGCTTGAACCTCGAAACGATAAAGAGTTTGCAAGCGAAAAAGGAACTTGAAGCCCGTAATAAAACACGAATCAACATAGCTTCACATTCGCTGTTTGTGGTCTTAAAACAATGCCACCTCTAAACCAGTTACTACTTTGTTTAAAAGTCAGCAACAACAACAGCATATAAGCTCTTGCCTAAGATATTTCCGGCGGATATCCGTCTTTCAGTTTTTGGAGTTTTGATGTTGTTAGTGACATTTGCATTCATCTGTAATCACAATCACAGCAGCGTGCCTCAAAACATCAGATTCATCCGCACACAACTCACGTGACGACCAAAATAATGTTCCTCCGCATACACTTATCCACACTAGTTTCTACAAAATAATAAAATCAATATCTCATGTCTATGTGTGTTTGAATTTGGTATTAGCAGCCATAAGTCGGATCATATGCGTTCAGCTGATCTTTATGACAAAATAAACCCCTTCAGGGTGATACAAGACCCTCCAATCTTAATTGAGTTTTAGTGATACTGACCGACTGACTGCACATTATCCATTATATAAAAACATAAGTCTGTGATATGTTCTCATTTGCATAATCTTTATTTTTTTCAAATGGTGTGGAACTTGGTGACTTTTGTGCCACTTGACTATATGAATGCAAAAAAATTGGGGATATGATTAGAAAAAGGCTAAATGGTCGTGGGTTATTTTCACAGTCAAAAAGGACAACTATAGTCAAATAAATGAGACACACGAAAAAGATTAATTTTGGGGTACAATCCACACATCAGCCTCAATAAAGTAGTATTTGACAATAAATGTATATATATATATATGTGTGTGTGTGAGAGAATATAACACAAACAAACATTATATATAATATTTATATACTGTATATGTACATATTTTTTCTATTTGTATTAATTTAAATTTAAAAAATGGTGCAACGTTGTATAGGTGCATATTTTGTAGTATCATGATTTCTTCATAAAATACAAAATATTGAAGAATAAATATTATTATAGCAAAATATAGTACGTTATGTATATACAGTATGTATATATATATATATATATATATGCCTATTGTCTTTGGTTTTGACTGCCATGCATGACTAGATTAACGTGAGTGATGTTGCAGATATTAACTCAGCAGCAGCAGTCTAATACAGTTCGTGTACAGACATCTGTGACTCTAAAGGTCTGATATGAGCGCCGACAGATTTCCCTGTAAACAGCAGAAGAGTGCTCTGACGTCCAGCATGGCTCATATCACAGCAGTCTGGGTTTCATGGATCACTGAGAAACACATTTCTGAGGTCAGACAGAGTCGCGGTGGATCGGAGGACATTCACATCTTCTGCTTCCGTCAGGAGCTGCAGCTCTGCAGAAGTCGAGTTGTGTCTGTAGTTTGGAAAGATGTGAAATACATTCCAGCTTTGTCTTGACCTGCTCCCTGAGGTTTGATATGACGGTCAGTGGTAGAACATTACCATCTAGTGTCTAAACACTCTCACAGCCTCGAACAACATGCAGTTCAATTAAGAAAATTTCAGCCAATGGGTGCATACAATACAGTGTGATTTGCTAGATAAATGCATAAAACTCTAAATAAACTTCATAACATTTATTGTAATTCTGGTGACCCTGGAGCACCAGAGAACAAACAGCAAAACAAATAAAAGTGAAGAACTTGATCTGAACAGCTCTCTTCTTTCATAAACCCTGCATATTCAATAAGAGTGATTTCAACAGAACTACAGGTTTAGGGGTTTTTCATGGGTCAGTTTGAATCAGTGTAAGATGTGATCTGTTTATCCGCAGAAAACAGCTTAATTTTAAATAGGACAGGGTTCCTCAAATCTTGCCCTGGAGGGCCAATGCGCTGCAGAGTTTAGCTCCAACCCTGATCAAACTCACCTACCTGTGATTTTATAATGATCTTGAAGACACTGATTAGCATGCTCAGGTGTGTTTGATTAGGGTTAGAGCTAAACTCTGCAGGAAAGTGGATCCTGTGGGCCAGATTTGATGATCCCTGCTATAGGATGTATGTTTGATCCTGACATTGGTGGGGACATAACAGCAGACAACAACCCCAACATTTCTGTATTAATGATAGACTTTTGACATCTAAAGTCTGTACTTACAGCTATGTTAGCTAACTCATAATTCATAAAGAGAGCTTTTTACGTTAGCATATTCATCAGACAATAATTATACAATTTTGATTATATAAAACAAACAACATTACAGCAGCAGTTTCTAAAGATGTGTTCTTTGGATTGTTTGACTACTCAAAAGAAAGTATAATAAAATATAATTTAGTTAATTTGGGTTTCCTAAATTTCACATACATAGAAATCCGGCTATAAATCTCTCTTTTCTTTATTTAAAGTTGATCTAGACACCATGGTTACTATAAACCATAGTAACCACAAATGATACATGGTTGTGCTACACTAACCATAGTTTAACCATGGTATTTATAGTAAAACTGTGGTTATACAAATGGTAATCAATACGCAAAAAAACAAAAACATGATTACTACACTTTTACTATAATAAAACCATGGTTAAGTGATTTGTATTTGAGTATACTTTTTTAGTTTTTTTTTGTTTTCATAACTGTAATGGTTTAATGCTTGGTATTTTTTTAATAAAAAAGAAATCAGAAAAATTATTATTGATACGCGCTCCGAAGTCCTGATCAGAATCAAAAGATTCACAAACCCGCTCCGAAGTTCCACTCAGAATTAATGATTCGCAATCCCGCACCGAAGTTCCAATCTAAATAAATGATTCACAACCCCGCTCCGGAGTTCCGTTCTGAATTAATGATTCACCAACCCGCTCCGAAGTTCCACTCAGAATTAATGATTCGCAATCCCGCACCGAAGTTCCAATCTAAATAAATGATTCACAACCCCGCTCCGGAGTTCCGTTCTGAATTAATGATTCACCAACCCGCTCCGAAGTTCCACTCAGAATTAATGATTCGCAATCCCGCACCGAAGTTCCAATCTAAATAAATGATTCACAACCCCGCTCCGGAGTTCCGTTCTGAATTAATGATTCACCAACCCGCTCCGAAGTTCCACTCAGAATTAATGATTCGCAATCCCGCACCGAAGTTCCAATCTAAATAAATGATTCACAACCCCGCTCCGGAGTTCCGTTCTGAATTAATGATTCACCAACCCGCTCCGAAGTTCCACTCAGAATTAATGATTCGCAATCCCGCACCGAAGTTCCAATCTAAATAAATGATTCACAACCCCGCTCCGGAGTTCCGTTCTGAATTAATGATTCACCAACCCGCTCCGAAGTTCCACTCAGAATTAATGATTCGCAATCCCGCACCGAAGTTCCAATCTAAATAAATGATTCACAACCCCGCTCCGGAGTTCCGTTCTGAATTAATGATTCACCAACCCGCTCCGAAGTTCCACTCAGAATTAATGATTCGCAATCCCGCACCGAAGTTCCAATCTAAATAAATGATTCACAACCCCGCTCCGGAGTTCCGTTCTGAATTAATGATTCACCAACCCGCTCCGAAGTTCCACTCAGAATTAATGATTCGCAATCCCGCACCGAAGTTCCAATCTAAATAAATGATTCACAACCCCGCTCCGGAGTTCCGTTCTGAATTAATGATTCACCAACCCGCTCCGAAGTTCCACTCAGAATTAATGATTCGCAATCCCGCACCGAAGTTCCAATCTAAATAAATGATTCACAACCCCGCTCCGGAGTTCCGTTCTGAATTAATGATTCACCAACCCGCTCCGAAGTTCCACTCAGAATTAATGATTCGCAATCCCGCACCGAAGTTCCAATCTAAATAAATGATTCACAACCCCGCTCCGGAGTTCCGTTCTGAATTAATGATTCACCAACCCGCTCCGAAGTTCCACTCAGAATTAATGATTCGCAATCCCGCACCGAAGTTCCAATCTAAATAAATGATTCACAACCCCGCTCCGGAGTTCCGTTCTGAATTAATGATTCACCAACCCGCTCCGAAGTTCCACTCAGAATTAATGATTCGCAATCCCGCACCGAAGTTCCAATCTAAATAAATGATTCACAACCCCGCTCCGGAGTTCCGTTCTGAATTAATGATTCACCAACCCGCTCCGAAGTTCCACTCAGAATTAATGATTCGCAATCCCGCACCGAAGTTCCAATCTAAATAAATGATTCACAACCCCGCTCCGGAGTTCCGTTCTGAATTAATGATTCACCAACCCGCTCCGAAGTTCCACTCAGAATTAATGATTCGCAATCCCGCACCGAAGTTCCAATCTAAATAAATGATTCACAACCCCGCTCCGGAGTTCCGTTCTGAATTAATGATTCACCAACCCGCTCCGAAGTTCCACTCAGAATTAATGATTCGCAATCCCGCACCGAAGTTCCAATCTAAATAAATGATTCACAACCCCGCTCCGGAGTTCCGTTCTGAATTAATGATTCACCAACCCGCTCCGAAGTTCCACTCAGAATTAATGATTCGCAATCCCGCACCGAAGTTCCAATCTAAATAAATGATTCACAACCCCGCTCCGGAGTTCCGTTCTGAATTAATGATTCACCAACCCGCTCCGAAGTTCCACTCAGAATTAATGATTCGCAATCCCGCACCGAAGTTCCAATCTAAATAAATGATTCACAACCCCGCTCCGGAGTTCCGTTCTGAATTAATGATTCACCAACCCGCTCCGAAGTTCCACTCAGAATTAATGATTCGCAATCCCGCACCGAAGTTCCAATCTAAATAAATGATTCACAACCCCGCTCCGGAGTTCCGTTCTGAATTAATGATTCACCAACCCGCTCCGAAGTTCCACTCAGAATTAATGATTCGCAATCCCGCACCGAAGTTCCAATCTAAATAAATGATTCACAACCCCGCTCCGGAGTTCCGTTCTGAATTAATGATTCACCAACCCGCTCCGAAGTTCCACTCAGAATTAATGATTCGCAATCCCGCACCGAAGTTCCAATCTAAATAAATGATTCACAACCCCGCTCCGGAGTTCCGTTCTGAATTAATGATTCACCAACCCGCTCCGAAGTTCCACTCAGAATTAATGATTCGCAATCCCGCACCGAAGTTCCAATCTAAATAAATGATTCACAACCCCGCTCCGGAGTTCCGTTCTGAATTAATGATTCACCAACCCGCTCCGAAGTTCCACTCAGAATTAATGATTCGCAATCCCGCACCGAAGTTCCAATCTAAATAAATGATTCACAACCCCGCTCCGGAGTTCCGTTCTGAATTAATGATTCACCAACCCGCTCCGAAGTTCCACTCAGAATTAATGATTCGCAATCCCGCACCGAAGTTCCAATCTAAATAAATGATTCACAACCCCGCTCCGGAGTTCCGTTCTGAATTAATGATTCACCAACCCGCTCCGGAGTTCCCATCTGAATCAAATGATTTGCGAACTCGCTCCTAAATCCTGATGTAAATCAAATTATTCGCGTTACGCACTCCGAAGTTCTGATCTGAATTAAACGATTCGCGAACCCGCTCTGTAGTTCCAATCTAAAAAAAAATTCACGATACGCGCTCTGAAGTTCCGATCTGAATCAAATGATTCACGAACCCGCTCTGAAATCCTGATCTAAATCAAATGATTCACGATACGTGCTCTGATCCGAAACAAAAGATTTGCGAAGCCGATCCGAAGTGCCGATCTAAATCAAGTAATTCAAGATAAGCACTCCGAAGCTTTGTTTCACCCATCACTACTTGCTTCTTAAAATCATTACAAGCGAGTTTAAATGAATCAGAGCGGTTCCAGCGTAAATGACTCACGCAGTTGAATCGGTTTATCTGTTCCTCCGCTTTTCGCGTTTTCAGTCATGTTTACACGACATTGTCAGCACTATACTTGCTTAGCTCGCAAGTTTTATGTCATTAACTGAAATAAGCGGAAAAGGTATGATGTTATAAAATATCCAAAGATAACATTCAACACAAATCTATGAACATATTCAGCGAGGTAACCGGTTTACTGCTAACTAGTGAAAC
The DNA here is from genome assembly GCA_018148995.1 of Sinocyclocheilus maitianheensis. NCBI lineage: Eukaryota > Metazoa > Chordata > Actinopteri > Cypriniformes > Cyprinidae > Sinocyclocheilus > Sinocyclocheilus maitianheensis. The sequence goes on along the minus strand of JADLZM010012802.1, from coordinate 280,872 downwards.
ACTCCATTAATATGACGATCTGCAGCTCAAAATACAAGTCAGATGGAAACATTGTGCATTATGATGGAGTTTGTAGCTTAATTCACTATATTTGAAATAGTTTAAGCTGCAGTTCAATTGGTGACAGTTCAATAGAAATCAGCTGAAAGCATCCAGTCTCTCATAGCATTGAAGTGAATGTTCAGTTTATCAGTATATATTGTAATAAATATTTGAGAAATGATTGTTGAATGTGATTGTATTAGTCTATATCTAGCGATAGTCAGTGTAAAAAGAGCAAATGGGAGAAGCAGATGAGCACAAAAGTTAAAGAGGGTAAACTTTATCATTCATCTGAACTGTGCTCGTATGTTTCAAACACTTCAGCTCTTATATCTTCTTACTCCACACATTTATTAAGTGTGCGTCCTTGAAAGCGCAAGTTTTTTAACTTCTCAGGTAATATCAGTGGTGTGATCAATTTCAGGTTGAAATCACAACAACAGTGATTACATACACATACTGTATATTTAATTGTTTGATCAAAATTAATGCTAGGGACAATTTAGTATTGGCTGTGTATTGGTAGTGACATGTCGTATATCGTCTCTACTAAACTTTAAGAAAGGATGCATGAAACAGAACGGGTCGTTTGAGGTTGAACTACTTCTCACACGATAATTCTATAAAATGTTTGTGGCGTCGCAGGACAAATCTGCTCATTTTCAAGAGTTTACAAACTAGTGAAGTGTGTGCGTTTATCAGGGTTGCCAGGTTCTTGCAACAATACCCGCCCAATTTCAACTCAAAACTAGCCCAATCGTGTATTGAGGGGGGTCTCCCAGTAAAAAAAATCACGTTCCGGGGGGTAAAATACAAATTTTTTTGCCGGGGTTCCCTAATACAATTCACATTCCAGGGGCTAAATATCACGTTATTGGGGTCTCTTCAACCCGCTCTTTACGAATTCTCGCGCCGCAGTTCCTCCACCGTCTTCTGGTGGGCGCTGTGTTGATTGCGCAGATCCTGCCGAAGGGCTTCATGCAACATCTGGAGCTCCATCAGCTCCAGCGATTTACTGATCAATAAAAAATAAACAAATATAAAATACAGACTTAAAGGGATAGCTCGCCAAAAAATGAAAATTCTGTTATGAATTACTCACCCTCGTGTCGTTCCAAACCCGTAAGACCATCGTTCATCTTCGGACACAAATTAAAATATTTTGCATTGAGATCCGAGAGCTCTCTGACCCTCCATAGACAACAACGTATGCACACGGATACGCTGTTAACGTTCAGATCAACGTAAACAGCGCATCCGCAAACATACATTGCATACGTTGTTTATGTATGTGATACTGTCCAAAATGGCGCTATAGGGTGATGCGGAGGAAACAAATTGTTGAATAAAGTCATTATTTTTGTTTTCTTTGCGCACAAAAAGTATTCTCGTAGCTTCGTAAAATTACGGTTGAACCCCTGATGTCACATGGATTATTTTAACGATGTCCTTGCTACGTTTCTGGACCTTAGGATCCTTGCTGTCTGTAGAGGGTCAGAAAGCTCTTGGATTTCATAAAAAATTTCTTAATTTGTGTTCTGAAGATGACCGAAGGTCTTACGGGTTTGGAACGACATGAGGGTGAGTAATTAATGACAGAATTTTCCTTTTGTGGGTGAACTATCCCTTTAAGACTATAAACTATACTATAGATCTATAAACACTGTCCAACAAGTCCTAAAGTTTCATCTTTACCGGGACATTCTAAAATGCATAACGTAGCTTAATGCATTAATAGTGTTTTTAAAAGACCAAACTTAGTAAACACATTAATAAGGCAGACAAGCAGATGAGCCCATAATAAGAATGCAATATGTTTAATTACACGTTAAGTGTTTTCCTCCCATAGAAAACCATTATAAAGAAAACGCTTCAAGTGGCTTAATGCATTAAGACAGTGTTTTTAAAAGACCAAACTCTGTAAACACATTATTAATAAATCATGCTATGTACAGACAAGTAGATGAGTCCAGGATACGAACGCAACACATTAAATAATGCGTTAAGCGTTTTAAAGTGGCTTAATGCATTAAGAACTCTGTAAACACATTATTAATTAAGCATACTATATACAGACAATCAGAGCCCATAATAAAACACTGCTTTAATGCATCCACGTTGGTGTTTTCCTTATAACGGTTTTCTATGGGAGGAAAACGCTTAACGCGTTATTAAACGTGTTGCGTTCGTATTCTGGACTCATCTGCTTGTCTGTACATAGCATGATTTATTAATAGCATGTTTACAGAGTTTGGTCTTTTAAAAACACTGTCTTAAAGCATTAAGCCATGTTAAGCGTTTTCCACATTAAGCGTTTTAGAATGTCCCTCTTAACCCTCTGATTTCCCACCTGTTTAGCTGCATCTCTAGGTCTTCTATTTTCTGAGTCTCCTCGCGGAGCTGCGTCTCCAGGACTTCAGCCTGCTGAGCTCTGAGCTGGGCCTCCTGGTGCAGCTCATCCACCAGGCCCATGAGCTGCGTCTCTGAGCCCTGCAGCTGCTGTAAATCACAGCTCACCTGCTCCAGCTGAAGACACAGCAGGTAGGCGTCTCTCCAGCGCTCCTCCGTCACAAAGATCAAGCGCTGCTGCTGCAGGAGATCGGCCTGATCCTGACATTTACATTTCTACTGTAAAATAAAATGATTGCATCTGTCTATGGTGAATACTTTACTGTGAGAATTACAGGTTTTGTTGCACTGCCTTTTTGACTATTTAAATGACAAATTGCAATAATGAAATCTATTGGGAATTACAAAAAGTTGAACTTCGGAATGCATTACGGTAATTCTGCACTCTAATGTTACAACATAAAACAGCTATTGGTCTTAAAACTGGATTTCAAAAAAAATATTGGTCCTGAAAATCTGTCTTTATGCAAACTGCAAAATGTAATTCCCTGTTTTTACATTCTGATCCAGGTGAAATGTGACGTTTTCGTGAGCATTTTATCATTTTAATCTCCTTTATGCAGTTATGCAATAGTCATGCAAATATTCTATCCAAGTCTCGCAATTAATATGAGCTCAGAAAACTGCATGCATAATATGAGAATTGGGAATTTTAAGCTTGTAGTTGCAGTACAGTGTTGATGTAGCGCCTTGTTTGTTTGTTGTTTTATTTTTTATATATATATATACACATTGGTGGCCAAAATTATTAGAACTAGTATTTTCAGCAGATAAACATGGTTTTAAGTCAGTTATTTCTATTTTTGCTGTAGTGTGTCAGCAGAAAATATCAGTTTACATTTCCAAACATTAATTTAGCCATTAATTGTAATAACGCAGTGAGATTTTAGTGCTGCACACAGAGATCTGATCATCATCAGTCTGTCTGGAGTCACATGAAGAAACCAGAGGCGGACCTGCATGAAGTGGGGGCCCCAGGCAAAATTAATCAGTGAGGCCCTTCTAAAAGATTTTGTTTTAGTATTTTTGTTAATGTATCTTTGTTACCTAGTGATATAATTATACAAAATATGAAATGTGGACAAAACACATCTAATAATGCACAAAACAGGATATGTGCTCTAAAAAAAATATTTAGGCTGTAAAAAATGGGAATGTTAAAATATTTAAGGCACAGTTGTTGCATGACAACCTAGCCCGTTATCATTTGCTAATGTAAACTGATGAATAAAATGTTTTATATTTGGTTTGGAGTGGAATAGAGTGTGGGCAGAAATATAAATTGGTGCCTATGCTTACCGTTGTCCTGTTTCCTCTTGTTCTCCTCTTTTTTTTCTCGCTTCAGGCTGCCCGACAGATTTGTCCTCTTCTTTATGTTTAACCTGCGTGTTTATGTGTGTGAACTTTTTTCAGCTGCGCAAGCTCAACTTCCATAGGAATGGATTAAAAACGCTCGTTTCCCGCGTTCTGCTCCGCTCCAGATCATGCATTTTCTAATCTACAGCACAGCGCTGCACCTGTTTGAAAAAGGCGGCCGAGGAGGCAAAAGCATAACCAGTGTAACGAGAGAGGGGTCCCATAGGGGGGATGATGGAGAGATGTCGCTGTGTGTTATAGCTATTAATATGAACATTCCTGTTGATTTAAATGGTCGGCCATCGGGGGCCCGAGGCATTTGCCTGCCCCATTGCTACGCCTCTGGAAGAAACAGAACAAACTGAGACAGAGTCAATCCAGAAGAACTGATGCTTCAAGAAACCTCCTGCAAAGCTACAGTGCTGTTAAGTTTTAGGCACTTGTGTAAAAATGCTGTAAAGTGAGGATGCTTTCAAAAATAATGTCATAAATAGATTTTCTTTTTCAATTAACTTCTATTAACTAAATTAAATCAACATTTGGTGTGAGCATCCTGTGTGTTTAAAGCAGCCTTTGCCCTCGGCGCACTTGAGCAGAGTTTGCAGGAGGTTTCTTGAAGCGTCAGTTCTTCTGGATTGAGTCTGTCTCAGTTTGTTCTGTTTCTTCATGTGACTCCAGACAGACTGATGATGATCAGATCAGATCTCAAATCTCACTGCATTATTGCAATTAATGGCCAAATGAATGTTTGGAAATGTAAACTGATATCTCCTACTGACACACTACAGCAAAAGATAGAAATAACTGACTTAAAACCATTTTTAGCTGCTGAAAATACTAGTTCTAATAATTCTGGCCACCACTACACCGTGTGCATAATTATTAGGCACGTTGATATTCTGGTCATAATTTTTTTCCAAACACATTTTACCAGTTCCAAACCACATCAATCTTAATAACTACTATTAATTTAGTATTTAATCATTTATGAGTGATATATAATTGTCCATGAAGGCTAGAAGTGGAAAACTCATATTTGGGTGTGCAGAATTATTAGGCAGGTTTTCTTTTACAGATAATATGAGCCAAAAAATAGATTTAACTCAGACTAAAAGTCAAAATGTATTAAACGCCCATGAGAAAAATGCAATATTAGAATTAGCGAAGTTAAGGCATGACCATTGGGCAGGGAAATGCTGATTGGGTCAGCACGGTCAGAAAAAGCCGGTGGAGAAGAAACGAGCATGTTAACTGCTAAATAATTAAGAATTAATGTGAAGAATTAGGTGTGAAACCATCAGGAACCATTTAGTCTCCAGCGCCAGCATTTTCCAGAACTGCAACCTTCCTGGAGTCTCCAGAAGAACAAGGTGTCAGGTTCTCAGAGACTTTGCTTGGGTAAAACACCCTAAAAAATGACCCTCACTTAATAAGAATAACATGCTGAAGTGTTGTGAAATACATGAAGACTGATAGTTTATAGGCTTTATGGACAGATCAGTTGTGAGTGACTCTTGAAAGACCAGCATCACATTCTCTTGAACCACTGTTTGAAGAATTGATCTTCCAGAATCTGGCAGTAAGATTTAGGAGCTCATTTTAGTCAATCTCTGCCAGACAGACTTTTCAGGATAGGAGATGGACTAAAAATGATCTCTCAAAACTTACTGGCAGATTCTGGAAGATCAGTTCTTCAAACAGTGCACTTCAATAACTGTCTAGATTGGCTCAGCTACAAAATCAGACACCAGAAGATTACAGAGAACGGTTCGGACTGCCGAGAGGATTATTGGTGCCCGTCCTTCAAGACCTGTAGTGATACATACAGAGTGAGGAAGAGGGCTCAGAAAATCACTCTGGATCCCTCACATCCAAAATAAGAATTGTGAAATGTAAACTCAAAATCAAACCAAAACAAAAAAATCTGAATTGTGAGACAAGTCGTCGCAAGATTAAATTCAGCTTGCATGTTTTGGAAGGCACTATGAATGCTGAAAGGTATATAAAGGTTTTAGAGCAACATATGCTCCCCTCCAGATGACGTCTATTTTAGGGAAAGCCTTGTGTATTTCAGCAGGACAATGCAAAACCAAATACTGCAGCTATTACAACAGCATGGCTTCGTAGGAGAACAGTCTGGGTGCTGAATTGGCCTGCCTGCAGTCCAGATCTTTCACATATAGAGAACATTTGGCACATCATTAAACAAAAAATACGACCACGGACTCTTCAGCAGCTGGAAACCTATATCCTCCTGACTACCAGCTATGGAGTTTTATCCACCGTAGAGGACATTATGTTTTAGCGATTTCTCTGAGACGTGACATGTCACAGTTTTAGTTCTGGATGTCCTGTACAGAGCACATTCAGGGCTTTTCAGAGATACCAAATGATTGGATGTTTCACCGTGACCACTGCCTCTCTTTGGTCTTTAAAAATGGTGGACATTCATTTAGTGATCAAATGTAGCACCTTTATGGAAATATGATAATATTTTGTAATTATCATTTAAATCTGACTAATTGACAAATTGTTTGTCATAAATCAACATCTCAGGAAAATGTTATGGGGTTTCAAATCAAAATATGACCTGTTATGAAACAGGACATAAGTTCATACATGTCCACTGTAGAGGACACCAGGACTAAAAGCATGTTTGTTACACATTTTGGGAGACGCGACAAAGGAATAGAGAAACAATTATATATCAATATTCCTATTAAATATTAGATATTATTATGAAAATCTTGCTAATTATTACTCCCGTTATTACACTTATTTGTTCATTCAATGTTGCCCCAAAAATACATTAATATGCAAATTAGATGCAGTTTATAGCTACATTGTATATAATGGAAAAACTTGTTTATGGCCATTTTACACACATTTTGCATAAAGAATTTTTTTTTTTTTTAAATATCTTTCATAACAGTTGAGAATCATCTTTATACAGTATAAAATTTGGTATTAAAAAATTAAAATTGATTTCTGATTAAAACAAAAATCCCACTGTTTTTGCCTTTTCATGTCTATTCATGTCTTTTTATTTTTTACAAAACAGGACTTTTTAAAGTCCCGATGTCCTCTACAGAGTGAATAAAAAAACATATGAATAAAAAATAATTTTTCTAAAATTGTATTTTTCTAAATTTTTCTTATGCTCTAAACAATGTAATGACAAGACAAAATACTAAATTCACAAAACTGTTTTTCCCTCGTAGTCAGGAGAATATCAGGCAAGAATGGGACCAATTTCCAGCACCAAAACTCCAGAAACTCATAACCTTGATGCCCAGACGTCTTCAAACTGTTTTGAAAAGAAGAGGAGATGCTACACCAAGGTAAACATGCCCGCGTCCCAACTATTTTGAGACCTGTAGCAAGCATCAAATTTGAAATGAGCTCATTTTGTGCATTATGTTATCTATGTTCTATTATGAATAAAATATTGGCTTATGTGATTTGAAATTCTTTTAGTTTTAATTTTATTCAGATTTTAAAAACCTTCCAACATTTACGGAATTCAGGTTGTAAAAATTTGATTATGCAGGCTTACACACACACACACAATAGTGTAGAAACAGTTTTAAATGTTAGAGAGTCGGACTTGTAACCCAAAGGTCCTGGGTTCGAGTCTCGTTACCAGCAGGGATTGTAGGTTGGGGAGTGAATGACCAGCGCTCTCTTCCACCTTCAATACCACGACTGAGGTGAGACCCTCCCATTTACTCCCTCAATTCAAAATCATTCATTGGTTTGTAATTAAAAAGGTGTTCTCAGTTCATCCGAATGATGCACAACACTGACATGAACAGAACAGACACTGTAAAGACCCACCATGCACTGCCTGTATGTGTGTGTGTGTGTGTGTGTGTGTGAGAGAGAGAGAGACTCTACAGTAGCAGGAATGAGGAAGCAGCTTCTTTTTTTTTTTTTTACACACGTGACTCAAACACAGAACCAGGAAACAGGAATCACAGGAATCAGTTCAGGGAAAGAGAAACTGAAGTGTAGTTGAGCTGTTGTGTGTTTGTGTCTCTGTATTTAAGCAGTAAAATGGCAGAAGCCAGAGTTTCTCAGGATGAGTTCTTGTGTGCAGTGTGTCTGGATCTCCTGAAGGATCCAGTGGCCATTCCCTGTGGACACAGTTACTGTAAGAGCTGTATTACAGGCTGCTGGGATCAGGAGGATCAGAAGAGTGTCTACAGCTGCCCTCAGTGCAGACAGACCTTCAGTCCAAGACCTGCTTTAGCTAGAAACACCATGCTGGCTGAAGTGGTGGAGAAACTGAAGAAGACCAAACTCTCTGCTGACTGTGACGCTGGAGCTGGAGATGTGCAGTGTGACGTCTGTACTGGAAGAAAATACAAAGCCGTCAAGTCCTGTCTGATGTGTCAGGAATCGTACTGACAGAATCACCTCGAACAACATGAGAGTTGGTTTAAAGGAAAGAGACACAATCTGACTGAAGCCACTGGACGACTGCAGGAGATGATCTGCCAGAAACATGAGAAGATCCTCGAGGTTTTCTGTCGCACTGACCAGAAATGTATATGTATGCTGTGTGTGATGGATGACCATAAAAACCATGACACTGTATCAGCTGCAGCACAGAGAACAGAGAAACAGGTATTTAAATCTAGACACTGATGAAATATTGCTGACACTCGTTTCATATCGGCACACATATTAACTGCAGCAGAAATGAACAGCAGCTGCAAGAAGAGTTTCACTGTTTGCTGAAAATGAACCGTAAACCTTTATCAACACAATCTTTCATAAAATGGACTTTGATTACGCTATTCACCTGTTCTTTGACATATAATACATATATACTTTCATCAGTCAAAATGTAGAAACACTGTCAGTGTGAAGCTCTACGTCTGTCAGTTTCACTTTTATAATACTTACACTTGTAGTGTGAAGCAGGCCTTAATCTTCATGTTAAATCATGTATAATGATTGTAATAGATCATCACTTTGATCCTATAGCCATTAGTCATCAGCTCCACTTTTACTGGATTCATCTGTTCACATGATGATTTAGTCCTAGTTCATGAGTTCACACTTACATATAATTAGCTGGAGTATAGTAATGCGTATTTGGCGTGCTGTCCGGGGAAGGGCTCCGAGCTCGGGAATGGCCCAAACCCAGAGTATCCCCCCGTATAAGTGTAGTAAGAACTCAGGTGTGGAGAAGGGAGCGGTGGAGGGATGCTGATTAACCGTTAAAGGATAGAGGTATATCAGCTGTATTTATACCTATGGTGTTGATTAACTTGAGTGCGTTTGTCAGGCCTATGTATGTGTGGTGTTGTGTTTTCTGTCCTTATGCTCCCCATGTCCTAGTTTTACCTCTTGTATCCCCATATTTGGTTTTGTTCCTTTTCCTGTTCTCGTTTAGTTAATTTAGTCCCACCTGTTTCAGTTCTCCCTGAGTATGTTCCCTGATTAGTTTATTATGTTCATTCTGTTCCACCTGTGTTTGTTAATTACCTAGTGTACTTAAGCCCTGTGTTTTCCTTAGTCTAGCATCCGGTATTAACGTCGATGTTGTGTTCTCTCTGCCTTGTGTTACCGCTGTTGGACTGTGGATCATTAAAAGACTGTTTATTTTGAAGTTTACGCCTCGTCTCCTCGCTTCCCTTGTGTTGTTTCGTGACAGAATACCGGACCAAACTGTATGCAGTGCCTCTTCTCCTCATTTGTTTTGTCGGTTTTGAAAGTTTTTTGTTTTCCCCGTTTCCCCCCCCCCGCGGCATGGAAGTCACCACTTGCTATTCCGCCCTAGCCCGCAGTGGGTAAGCGTGGGAGTTTGGCGGGATCGCTGCGAGTACTGAGAGTCCGCCGGCCGCTACGAAGTCCAGCCTGCCTGCTGCGGCTAACCCAGGCCCCGCCACTTCCTCAAGCCCACCGGCTGTAGCTCCCTCAAGCCTGCCGGCCGCTCCGACGTCAAGCCCGCCGGCTGCGGCTCACTTCAGTTCCAAAGTTCACTCCAGTGTCCTGACCAAGAGTCCAGTGCAGGCTCCAGCCCCTGACCAGAGGCAAGTCATGTCCCCTGAAGTATTGTCCACAGGAACATTTTTAATCAGTCTTATTGGTCTTGTCTTGTCTTGTCTGTTGGGGTTCCTCAGAAGCAGGCTGCTTCTCCTGTCATGGCCATGGAGGACATTCCCAAGCCGCTTGCTTCTCGTGTTGCCTCAATGGAAGCGGTTCCTGAGAGAGCCCCTGAGAGAGCCCCTGTCACCACGTTCAGCCCAAGGAGGGCTGTTGGTCTCATGTCCAGCCCAGAGAGGGCATCAGATTCTGAGCCTAGCCCAGAATGGGCTCCTGATCCTGTGGATAGCCCTGGGAGGACTCCTGTTCCTGAGTTTAGCCCAAGGAGGGCTCCTGTTCCTGAGTTTAGACCAGTGAGGGCCCCTGCTCCTGAATCCGGCCCAGAGAGGGCCCCTGTTCCTGAATCCGGCCCAGTGAGGGCCCCAGTCCCCGGATCCAGCCCAGCGAGGGCCTCGAGACCCGAGATTCTCCCCAAGTAATTTTTTTGGAGGGGGCTGATAGAGCTCTGGCCGTAGGGGCCGGGCTGTTGGCCAAGGCCACGGAGGCCGATCTGCCATGGCCGCCTGAGCTCCCAGCTCCGCCAGGGTCTCCCAGACTATCCATCCGCCATGGCTTCCCGAGCTTCCTGTTCCGCCAGGGTCTCCCGGATCGGGTCCTGCTCTGGAGCCCAGCCATCCCTGTGTGTTACCTGTCCTGAGGGGCCTCCAGAGCGCCCCCCCCCCTCCCCAGTAGATGTTATTATCCTGGAGGGGGAGGTAATGTTAGGCTTATGTTTGTGTTGTGTTTTCTGTCCTTGTGCTACCCATGTCCTAGTTTTACCTCTTGTATGCCCATATTTGGTTTTGAAGTATTTTGAAGTTTACTCCTCGTCTCCTCGCTTCCCTTGTGTTATTTTGTGACAGCATTCATCTTGTGTTAATTAGGCTAAGTATCTGACGCGCTCCTCCCGAACTTTGTTAATAAAACATCATTTGTTTTCTGTGACATTCACTATCATCCGTTTGTCCTGCAGAAGCAGCTGAAGGAGACGCAGAAAACGTTCCAGCAGAGAATCCAGCAGAGAGAGAAAGATCTTCAGCAGCTGAGAGAGGCTGTGGAGTCTCATAAGGTGAGTCTGGAGAAGAACAGAATTTTGTCTTAGTGTCAGTTCAGACTCACTGAAGCCTGAATCACTGTGTGTCCTAACAGCGCTCTGCACAGACAGCAGTGAAGGACAGTGAGAGGATCTTTATTGAGCTCATCCGCTCCATTGAGAGAAGCCGCTCTGAGCTGATACGGCTGATCAGAGATCAGGAAAAGACTGCAGTGAGTCGAGCTGAAGGACGACTGGAGCGACTGGAGCAGGAGATCAATGATCTGAGGAGGAGAGACGCTGAGCTGGAGCAGCTGGAGCACACACAGGATCACATCCAGTTCCTGCAGGTAACACAGATCTACAAGAACAGGATCATAGTGGACTTGAGCAGATCCTGCTGTGACAGAGACTCACAGAGAAACATTTCATGAGTGTCTTATTATATAATCATCAGTCAGACTCTCATCTGATCATCTTCTGAAAGAGACGTTCGCTTACAAATGGCTTTCAGCTCTGGAAATCTCTTAGGAATAATTTCTCTGAGCTCTTCTGTAAGATATATTTAGCCGTCAAACACTTCACTAACATTTCAGCTTTTACCTAATTTTTCCTTCTGATTTATTACATCATGGTGAAATCAGTGACCTCGATAGAACAGATTCTGAGTAACGTTCATCAAAATTGGATCAGGTGATCCTCAAACCTGATAAAAGTGATTTTTATTTGCTTGTAACACATTGATGAATTTGACCATGAAGACGCCAAACATGAAGTAAGGTTGTATATTAGCAATGCTACAACATATTGAAACCAAACCTGAGTCTTAAGGGTCCTTGTGAAGCTTCAGTGTCTCTGACCATTATTTATAACTTTAGAGCAGTTAATCTAATCATAACCTTTGAGCTGTTTTCCCTGAGCAAATCTACTCATCCCTACAATGAGACTCATTGATGTGCTTGAGCTGTTAGATGGAGATTTATGTTCTCAGCAGATGTTTTATCATCCAAACTATTTCCCAGAAGGTTCACATATAGTGTAAGGGGCAAATACTAGAATCTGTAGCTCTAATGTGATATAATGAATATGAGAAGAATGAAGCTGATGCTGTGAAAGTGCTGGATTGAGGTGAGTTACTAAAGATCAGTCGAGTCAACAAGAGCCGCACAAATCTGATGTTCTTGAGTGAAGTGTGGAGCTGATGAGTTTTGATTTCTGTTTTCTGTAGAGTTTCCAGTCTCTCTCAGCACCTCCTGAATCTACAGACGTAAATGATGATCTCTTCAGTTCTCTCGTCTCTTCTGATGCTCTGAGAGAATCTGTCCATCAGCTGAGAGACAAACTGGAGGATTTCTGCAAAGAGGAGCTCAAGAAGATCTCAGACAGAGGTAAAGTCCTGGAGATTTATCTGCTCTCAGAAACCAGTCCATCATCATCTCATATCATGGAGAACATCATATTAGAAATGTGTTAGGAATGGATGCAGGATCATGAGACTCACACTGTTCATGTCTGTTGATTTCCACAGTCACATTCACCAACATTGTTCCCAGAACCAGGAACGACTTCCTACAATGTAAGTCAGTAAGAAAACAAGCAGAAAAACTCACTGATTGTGTCCATGTTCTTCCTGTAGAAGCTGAAAGAAGAGTTTTGTAAATGATAGGGCTGCCCTCGACTGAATATTTTTCTGATCGACTAATAGTCGTACATTTGAATCAATTAGTCGACTAATCGCATGCTTATATTAATTAACCATATAATGACCCTTTAATTGCCTGTAGCCTATCAGCGCGCACATAAACCTTGCCACAGAGCACTGCAGAAGTTATGATTATGAATGTTTCAGGGGAAAACAGCAAGAAGACTGCCTTAACATCATAATAATTCATTGATAAACTAGTGTTTTCTGTATTTTTGGCTGCAGTGATGAAGTCGACACTGACTCTTCATCTCCACAGTGGCCGTGCACGTTTCATACGGATTACATAATCAGAAAATATTTGTTTTCCATTTGAATTGCTTCATTTAAAAGTAGACATTTCACTTTCTGTTGATATATTTTTCATGTCTGTGAGGCAAGCACAGCTTTCGGTTAATATATATATGCAGTGCCTATAAAAAGTATATAAATTTTCACGTTTTGTTATGTTGCAGCCTTATGTTAAACTGCTTTGAATTACTGTTTTTTTTTTTTTCCACATCAATCTACACTCCATACAGCATAATGACAAAGCAAAAACAAACTTCAAAACACAAACAACTTCATAAATCTATTAAAAATAAGTATTTTATAGTCTTTTTGGGTATGATACAATAAGCTTTGTTCATCAGCATTTGGCAATCATCTGTCATTCTTCTCCTCCCCTCTTCACCTCTCAGGCTCTGTCAGGTCGGATGGAAGCAGACGCACATTTTCAGGTTTCTCCAGAAATAATTGATTAGCTTCAAGCTCAGGCTGTGGCTGGGCCACTCAAGGACATTCACAGAGTTGTCTATAAGTGTGCTTAGGGTCACTGTCCTGTTAGAAGGTGAACCTTCTGCCCAGTCGGAGGTTCTGAATCCTCTGAACTAGGTTTTCATTAAGGCTACCTCAATATTTTGCTGCACTGAGCTCATCTTCTACTCTGACGAGTCCCTCAGTCCCTGAAAAACAGCCCCACAGCATGAGGCTGCTACCAGCACACTTTACTTTAGGGATGCTACTCTGCAGGTGATGAGCGGAGCTGCTTTCCTTCAAACATGATGCTTAGAATTGAGGTTCATCAGACCAGACAATCTTGTTTCTCAGAGTCTCAAGATCCTTTAGGTGCTTTTTTGTAAATTCCAAGTGTGTTTTCATGTGTCTTCACTGAGGAGAGGATTGAGTTTGGCCACACTGCCATAAAGCCCAGAAAGGTGGAGTGTTGCAGTGATGTTTGTCCTTCTGTAGGTTTCCACAAACATCTCCACAAACTTCTTCCATTAAGGGTAACAGAGACTACATGCTTCTGTGACCCTTCAACGAAGCAGAATTTTTTTTTCTGAACTCTTCCCCAGATGTGTGGCTTGACAGACATGTTTCTGAGCTCTACATGCAGTTCTTTTGACCTCAGGGCTTGGTTTTTGCTCTGATATGCATCTTCAGCTGTTAAACGTTTTAATAAGATGTGTGTGCCTTTCCAAATCATACCCATTCAATTGAATTTGCCACAGGTTAACTTCACTCGAAGTGTTGTAACATCTACAAGCAAAATGAATGCTCCTGAGCTAAATTTCAGCTGTCCCAGATAAGGGTATGATTACTTATGCAATGGAATCATTTAAGTTTTTAATTTGCAAAGATGTTAAAAACCAGTTTTTTGCTTTGCCAATATGGTGTATGGAGTGTAGATTGATGTGGGGAAAAAAAGTAATTTAAAGCAGTTTAACATAAGGTAGCAACATAACAAAATGTGAAAAAAATGAAGGGGTATGAATACTTTTTATAGGCACTATACATAATTTTTTTTTTTGCGTTGAAGTTCACAGAGACCTAGACGGCAGAAAATGCACCCTGTTTGCTTTCATTATTTTACAAAAGCACAACGTTTTGTTCTTATTGTGTTGACATTAAAACGACTCTGTTGTACAGACCACCAGTGCGTATGCAGATGAGAGCGTGGCTGTTTTCGGATGGTGTGCAGTTTACATATAAATTTGGGTGTGACAGATTGTGTGTTTGCTAAAGGAGGGTGCTGTGTGTGTGTGTGTGTGTGTGTGTGTGTATATAGGTGTACGCGTTTACCAGGATAAGAATCACTGACAGTTCAGCGTTTTGTGAGATTTCACCTCAGCTGAATCCTAGAGATTTGTGAATCTGAATTGGGTGATTGCACAGATTGTCATTTTGAGAAAGTCTGAGACGTTTGTGGCATTTTTGTTTCCAGCTGGGGTGTATTACCATGCCCAGCCCCAGTTCACGCCCTCTTTTGCCCCGGCGCCCACCATCATGAACCCCGCCCCCCAGCAGCAGCAGGTACCGCCCCCTCAAATGCAGCAAGCTCGGAGCAGATGGGAACGCAAGCAGGTAAAGCATCCATCCATCTTCTGCATCTGGAGCTTCGGTGCTTTCTGTGGCCATTGTTTGAATGTGTTTTTCTCCTAATATTTCTTTATCTCATGTACATTGGGTTTGCATCTCTCACTGTATCAGAAATTAAGCACTCAATGTTATTAATTTGACATTTTTATCAGCAATTTATTTCTGAAATAACAATTTGCTCTAGTGAACCGGATGTCTGTATCTATCCAGATGAATTTGTTAATTTCATGCCTCTTTAAAGGGGTCATATGATGCGATTTCAAGTTTTCCTTTCTCTTTGGAGTGTTACAAGCTGATTGTGCATAGATAAGATCCCTGAAGTTGCAAAGACTAAAGTCTCAAACCCAAAGAGATATTCTATATAAAAGTTAAGACTTGTCCATACCCTCCTAAAACGGCTCATTCTAACACGCCCCCACATGTCTACATCACTATGTGGGAAGATTTGCATAACGCCGCCCAAATGTTCAGCAAAGCAAGAAGGCATAACTTTTATTCTCGCTGTAGTATTGTTGCTGCCGCCGCCATGTCGTGAAGACGCTGTGTGTTTCGTTGTGAAAGCGAAACTACTTTGTTTGGTCTTCCAGAAGAGGACACGACTAGAAATCAGTGTTAAGTTGTATTTACAACACTGTTCCAGAACACTACAACCCAAATATTCAGATGTGTGCAGCACATTTTATGGAGGACTGTGTCCTGATCCTGGGAGAGTAGACTACAATGCCGGCTGTGGCTCAAAGGCTGTTTCTATAAAGTGGGGCAATTCTAACTTTGCGAGGACAGTCTAGTGCTTCTGACTCACAGACCGTAAGTACGTTTGCTTAGTTAAAGAATTTGCTACTTACTATTCAAAAGTGAGTTTTGAGCAGTGTAGAGTAGTGCTTGTTGTTTGTCGTTTCTCCGATCACAAATGCAGACATGGTGTTATAAACATGGTGCTCCGTAAAGTAGCGATCAACTAAACTGTGATAAACGCTAAACAATACTCGGCAGTTTGAGAAGGATCTGGTGGGTGTAATATAGTGTGTGTGTGATTGGCTACAGCTGTGTGCAATGGATGATGGGAAATGCAGTCCAGGGTATAGTGTAACAGTCTGTTCCGTGTGAAAGTCAATATGATGGAAGGGCGACCTCTCGTGGCAATCGGACTTAAGTCCATGAACCGGATTCACGGATTCAAGATTTTTTTTCATGTTTTTTTTTTTCTAATTTTGTTTTTAATTATGTAATCTGCTTAATCTTTCTTTTTACTTTATCTTTGTTTTTCTTCCTTTTTTATTTCTTATTTAAATTTAATTAAATATTAATTAATTCTTATAAATTTTCTTTTTCTAATATTTAATAAATTTTATTGAATTTCTTTCTTTTGTTTAATTTGTCTTTTGTGCTTTCTTTTTTTTTATTCTTCACCTGAATATTTTTACTTAACATTTTCGACATAATTTGTTTTCTGAGGCTGTCTTTGGATGGTGGTTTCTTGTGTTTTGGATGCATTTTAATAGCTTTTGCTTTGGTTTGCACCAAAATATCGGCAACCAAAAATATTCTATTTTTACTTAACCTGTTGTCATCATTATGCAGTGTATGTTTGAATAAATCCTTTAATGAAAACAAATGTATTACAGCCACTGTTTAAATGTTTATATTTTAACCATGATTTAGAGTAGAAACTATTATGGTTGATATAAAAACGGATTGTGTGTAATTAAAATCTAACCCAAGTTTTGAAATAAATAATACATTTATTCATTAATAGATCGTTTTTTTTTTTTTCGTTCAACTAAATTAACTTTAATTTCAGTTTCAGTAAAATATGAATTTCAGTGCATCACTAGTTTGTCGCTCTCAGACCTGATCGTCATGTTGAGCTGATTTTAAAGATCCACTAAATCAAAGCGTTGGGTTTTTCGAGAATGTTTTAAAACGCAATGATACAATCTGTTCAGACGCATCAAAGGAGGAACCTCAGAATTAGAATTTCTGTTGCCATGATGGGTTCATCTCCATGGTGACAGCATTGAATGCAAAACTCGGGCTCTAAAAGTAAAATTCCTGTTAATTTTCACCAAATAGATGTTTAACATGAACTTACAACTTGCTTATCAATGATATATATACCTCTGTCACTCTGCGTTATTACGTCTTCATTTTTAAAAGAATTACATTTAATTCAATTTCTGCTGAAGAACTGCGTTACCCATTGATTCTGTGGAGAAATATCCTTCAATCATAGATCTGCTGTGCTCTGCAAATTACATAATCGTGTCTCATTACACTTAGATATTTGTACTCATCTGGTTATTTTGCAGTAAATTTAAGCCACATTGTTTCTTTACTTATAATCATCAATTATGAATAGTTGAACGGTTTTTCTGAGCATCAGCGGATTAGTATGTGATGTGTTAGTGTGCTCTTATCAGGCTTTCTGGAAGCTCACAGCTGGACCGGTGGACATTGGGTCCTCGAGTCTCACTCTCGGCCGTCAGTGAGCTTTCATTTCAGAGGAATAGAAACTGAGAGAGAGGAGGGAGAACAAAGAGAGGAGGAGAAAAGAGAGAGAACTGCAGGGTTGGGTGCGAATGTGATGCATTACTAAGTCATTCATTCATTTATTTACTTTTCCCTAGAAAGTACGATTTTCCTTTGAAGCAAGGCTTACTACTTAATTTTTATGTAATTTAATTACAGTTACTCCTAGAGTTAAGACATTTGTATATAAAAACAACAGTAGATCAAAATGTAACCTCTAATGTTAAAACGTTTGTTTTAAATGTAACCTTCTCTCTTTAATACTTTGGTCAGTTTAAGAATAATGTATGCAATTTTATATTATTTCTTTGAAAAAAAAATTAAATGAGCAGTTTCATGTCTTTTTTTTTTTTTGTTCAACTGGTCAAGGCTGGTGTGGGATATACTGTTGAAAAGAATTAGTAATGAGTAATTCAGTACTTTTTATAGAGAGTAATTCGTACAGTAATCTAATTACACTGTTGAAGATGTAATTAGTAACTAATGAATTAACTTTTTTTGAGTAACTGACCCAACACTGACTGCAACCAGGATTATTACCTAATATTAAAACTATTAAAAACATTTTGTTAATTTAAATAAAGCTGAAATAAAATGGGAATATTAGATGGAAAAACTTAAAATAAACAAATTAGAATTATTCATCCAAACGTTAATTTTAGCTTGAGCTGTATTTGGAGTTAATAAATGCTGTTTGAAAAGAGAATTTTGTTTTTATTTCTATTTTATTTTTATGGTATCCTCAAACAACGATTGTCTGTCATAAAGCTGAGTGATTCAGAATCAGATTTAATGTTGATTGCGTTTAATTCTGAGCAGTGACTGATAATCTGGTTTATTTTTTTTATTTTTTTTTTTAAGTAGAATTCGTAGAAAAATTAGTCTTCTGCCCGCCAAGATTGCATTTATTTGATTAAACATACAGGAACAATTGTGAAATATTATTACGGTTTAAAATAGCTGTGTTCTGTGTGAATCTCTGTTAAAGTGTAATGTATTTCTGTGATGCGCAGCTGTATTTTCAGCATCATTCCTCCAGTCTTCAGCGTCACATGATCTTCAGAAATCAGAATAATATGCTGATCTGCTGCTCAAGAAACATTTCTGATTATTAGCAATGTTGAAAACAGTTAATGTTTGCATTTTATTTTTCAGGATTCACAGATGAATAGAAAGTTCAAAAGAACAGCATTTATTTGAAATAGAAATCTTTTGAAACATTCTAAATGTCTTCAGGGTCACTTTAGATCGTTCTGTTGCTCCACGTGGCTCTCTGTCTCTCTGAGAGAGTTTGAGGCCCACATCGGCCCAGACCGTGTGTGAATGTGCTGCTCACTTTAGTGTGTCCAAGTTAGGCTGAGTTTAAACTCCAGCCCAAGAATGAGCCGGGCCTAGCAAAACTCAACCTCTCCGTCCGAATGTGCTGCCTCATTTGTGCGCGCACGTGTGTGTGTGTTTGTCAGAGACCACACTGAGAAATGCTTCTTGGGTTAAATCAGTCACTGTTGTTCTTTTTCTCTTGTTTATATCGTGACTTATTTGTGCTTTAGTCTTTTCCATGTGCTGCATGTTAAAGTCTCTCTCTCTCTCTCAGCCATGTTCTCATTTCTTCTGTTACGTGTGCTAAATGTCTCTCTCTAGATCAGGATCTTTGACCCTAATCAGGGAGGACGTGACATCACAGAAGAGATCATGTCAGCAGGTCGCAGTGTCTCCACACCTACACCTCCGCAGGTAATGAGCACACACAGGGGCGGCGCCAGAGAATTGCAGGTGCTGAGGGGGTGCTAGAACAATGGCCAATTAATAGTAAATATGACCAAAACAGGTTGTTATTATTATTATTATTTTTTTATATGAATAATAAAATCGCTATATAAGCTCATTTCAAATGTTAATGAGGAGTGTGGGAGTATTATCACGCTTACTGTATGACATGGGGGCGCCCGCGCAATCATTGTTTATTTATTTTTTCTGTGGAAATAACTTAAAATAGCCTACTCCCGTCATTTTTGTATGTGCTTTCTGTCGTCTCATGCAGTCTCCATGAATCACAACAATATACCAGCTCACAGACATAATTAATAAATCTGCAGAAAGCTTGAAAACCAATTAAAATAAGAAACATTTTCTCTGATTATAAAGGCACGTCCTTTGTGGAGATGCGAGTCAGTGCCGGCATTCGGCAACTTCATCTTTGCAGCCGACACTGACTGAGAAAGCACTAGTTTGTTAAAGGGGTCATATGATGCTTTTTTAAAGATCATTATTTGGTGTAACAGAATATGTTGACATGCTTTAATGTTCAAAAAACACATTATTTTTCAAATACTGTACATTATTGTAGGTCCTCTATGCCCCGCCTCTCTCAAACGCTTTGTTTCTACAAAGCCCCTCCTTCCAACAAGCGCAGTCTGCTCTGATTGGCCAGCTGACCCAGTGCATTGTGATTGGCCGAACACTGCAAGCACTCGTCGGAAATGCAACGCCCCTTACTATAATCACGAGCTTCAGCTTTCATAGTAAATATAAAGACATAAACTCCACTGTGATGTGACCCTCTCACTCTCTCACACACTCTCACTCTCTCACACACACTCACTCACACACTCACTCACACACACACACTCACTCACT
>JADLZM010012802.1:208786-246092 GCA_018148995.1 Sinocyclocheilus maitianheensis | reverse complement strand
TAATAATTATTATTATTATTATTAATGCGTTAAAGTTCACAGAGACCTAGGCGGCAGAAAGTGCACCCTGTTTGCTTTCATTATTTTACAAAAGCACAACATTTTGTTGTTATTGTGAGTGCACACAAATGAAAATAGAGCTTTTACAGATTCGAAAGATGTATTGCTCTTATCTGTATGACCAAAAATGACAGAGCATTTTAAGTTAAATGCTAATTATTGCACTGGTCTTGCAGTGAGCACTACTGTTCAGCTTCCACACTCTGCACAAACACAAATAGCGCACATTTATAGGATAACATTAGATTGAGTGGCCATGTAATGATGCTGCTACTAACATGTTTCTGATGATAACCCATATTTGAGGTCGATGATCGAAACAATGTTTGCATGTCCTGACTAGAGGTGTGTGATATTGACAAAAAATAATATCTTGATATTTTCTGGGATTTTATCGATGATGATAATTAGGCGATATTTTGCTTGAGTCTGTTATTGTTTGAGCTTGAACGTATGTATTTGTTACATGTAGCTAACATGTGATCCACATGTTAAAACCTATTAACACATGGAAACATTTTCCACATGTGCTCTTATGTTGCAACATGTGGTGACATGTTGTCTTCATGTGATCACATGTGAAAAATATATGGACACAAGTGATCACATGTGAAAAAGATATGGTGTCTAAATTGTAAGTCTCTTAATATTAACTTCTTGTTTATTGAACTGTTGTAAAAAAAATCAATATAACATTTGTAATCATGCTAATTTTTGGAGAAGAAAAACGGCACTCTTTGTGTGATATTAACTATATGAAATGATATAAATATATACATTTTCTGCCCCCATATCTTGAATTTTGTGATCATTCTAAATGTTTTTAATAGACTGAATCATGCAGTGAAAGAACACACTTCACGTGATGTGTGCATGCACTCTGTAGTGTTTTGCATGGTTTTTGCGATATACTCGTGTGGCGAGGGAGGCGTGGTTCAGCGAAGTCTGCAACAGGAGAGAGGGGCGGGAGACGAGCGGTGAGTAAGTAGGTAATCCACTGATTGCAGTAATTGACCTGGAGAGACCGGTTAAAAGGCAGACTGGAGAACGTGGAGGCAGAGAGAGACGGAGACTCGTGGGCATCGCTCGGCCAGGGAGAGAAAACCTGAGGAACTGAATTTGTGCCATTGGCAGTGTGTGAACCCGCTGGGAGCGCTACTTTTGTTTTGTTAGAGTTTTGAGTTATTAAATAAACATCCACGAGTCTCCAAACGCCAACCTTGTTCACTTCCTTCCTTCCTTACTACGAACCTTGTTACACTGGTGCCGAAACCCGGGAAAGAAGTGATAACGGCCACGCCATCATGTCATCTCCATCAAGTTCGCCGTTTGCGGAGGTCATCCACTCGCTTGCAGGACTCCATCAAGAGCACCATCAAGCGCTGCTGGACATGAGGGAGGATCAGGAACGGCGGTTCCGGGCCCTCGTCCAGACGCAGCAAGAGGACCGCAAGCTGTTCTGGAGCTGGCAGGACCGGGAGGTTCGGGCTGGAGGAAGCCCATTTGCCTTTTTTCCCAATTTTTGGCATCTTCGTGAACGAACTTTTGAATCATGGTTTTCAAAGTGCGATTAAATCGTTCCACCAGTCCGTCTGTTTGTGGGTGATAGACGCTGGTGTGGACTGATTTAATGCCCAATAATTCGTACAGTTCACGTATTGTACGTGACATAAACGCCGTGCCCTGGTCAGTGAGAATCTCTTTCGGGATCCCCACTCGGGAGATTATACGAAACAGAGCCTCCGCCACACTTTTTGCGGAAATGTTGCGGAGCGCCACTGCCTCAGGGTTTCGCATTGCATAATCCACGAGGACTAATGCAAAGCGATGCCCCCGCGCTGACCGTTCTAATGGCCCGATGAGGTCCATACCAATTCTCTCGAAGGGGACCTGCATGAGAGGAAGAGGGCGCAACGGCGCTTTTGGGGAGGCCGGGGGATTCACTAACTGACATTCACGACAAGCCGTGCACCACCTGCGCACATTCTCGTGAATGCCCGGCCAAAAGAATTGGGCCATTAAACGGTTCAAAGTCGCTGCCTGTCCCAAGTGTCCTGCCATAGGATTACAATGAGTCGCCTAGAAAAGCATTTCCCGACGGCTTTTAGGAACTAACAACTGAGTTGTATCTTGTTTTGTTTGAGCGTCTTGGGTCACTCGATACAACCTATCTTTTAAGATAGCAAAATAGGGATATGAAGGGGGCCGTGCCGGCTGGAGAGGCTCCCCGTCGATGGAGCAGACTTGTTCAAACGCATTTTTCAGCGTCTCATCGCGAGACTGCTCCAGGGGAAAATCATCACGCTCCGTGAGGATTGGCCTCTCGGCAGCGCTCGGTTCCTCTGGTGCAGAATCGGTCAGTCGCGGTTCCGCCTCTCCCGTCTGTACAGTCGCCTCCCCTCCCCGCTTCTCTTTTCCCCAAGAGACATCCGCACACAAATACCCCAATAAATGACTAAAAGCTGGCCAATTGGTCCCCAAAATTAGCGGCCTGAGGTTCGGGTTAACTGCAACCTCCACTTTATGCTTCTGACCCCGAAATTGGATAGCTAGGAGTATTAAAGGATACCTCACCCCATCCCCGTGGACGCACCGCACCCGAACTACGCAGCTCTTATCCAATGCCTCCGGCTGAATTAGGCTTTGATGGATCGAGGTTTGATTACATCCTGAATCCACCAGAGCCCAATAAGTACCCCCCTTAATACTCACAGGTATTTGGTACATGCCAGCTTGATCGGGGGCAGCCTGTGGGGCATCCGGGACCCGGATCAGTGTCCCCACCTCCATCACCGGACACCGATCAATAAAGTTCCCTGGGTCCCCGCAACGCCAACAGGCCGGCCCAGACTTCCCCGCTGCCCTAGTGGCAGGAAGCGGATCAAGCAATTGGCCTTTGGGCCAATTAGGAGAGCGGAGGAATGTGACCATACGAGGCGCTCGAGCTGGCCAGCCCCACCCCCCTGGAGAGGGTCCTCAGTTCGGCGGACTCCGGTGCCGGACCACCCCGCCATCGGGGCTCGACATCGCTCGAGCTGGTCGACATCGCTTCCCCCAGACAACAGCCATTTGCGGCACGCGTCCCGGAGCTGCTGAGCCATCACGAAGGACCGGCCGTTTTCCCCCAGCTCCAGTGATCTGAAACGCTGAAGTTGTTGTTCGGGATTCAAGCCGACTCGCTGGAGGATGGCTCATTTGAGGTCGTCGTAGACCAGGAGGTTCTGAACTGGCAACTGTTGTGCAGCCATTTGTGCCTCCCCCGAAAGCAGCAGAATGAGGCGCACCGGCCAGTTCGTCCGGGGCCACCCACATGCCTCCGCGGTCCTCTCGAAGAGGTCGACAAAGGCCTCTGGATCATCCTGCGGGCCTAACTTGTTCAAAGGCATGTGGGCTGGCAGTCCGCACCAGCGTCTATCACCCACAAACAGACGGACAGGTGGAACGATTTAATCACACTTTGAAAACCATGATTCGAAAGTTCATTCACGAAGACGCCAAAAATTGGGATAAATGGCCGGAACCCCTTTTGTTCACTGTGCGCGAGGTCCCGCAAGCCTCCATGGGGTTTTCCCCCTTTGAGCTCCTTTACGGTCGCCAGTCCCGTGGGGTTTTGGACGTCCTGAGAGAGGCTTGGGAGGAGGGAACTTCGGATAGCAAAAACGAAATTCAGCATGTGCTGAACCTGAGAACAAAATTCCACACTTTGGGGCAGCTCTCTATGGAGAATTTGTTACAGGCCCAGGACAAGCAGAGCCGGCTGTATAATCGGGGAACCAGATTATGTGATTTTACATGGGGAGATAAAGTGCTTGTATTGCTCCCAACTTCTAGCTCTAAATTACTCGCCAAGTGGCAAGGACCCTTTGAGGTCACACGGCGGGTGGGAGATCTCAATTATGAGGTTATTCGGATTGGACAGGAGTGGGGCACGTTAAATCTACCATCTTAACTTCCTTAAAACTGGAGCGAGGTCGAACCGGTGATGCTGGCGACGGCAGTGAGTGGAGAGGAAGATCTCGGGCCAGAGGTGAACACTAAAATCCAATCCCTCGCTCTGGCCCCAGGGGGAGATCACCTCTCGCCCTCCCAGCTCACTGATGTAGCAAAATTGCAAGCCAAGTTTGCGGACATGTTCTCGCCCCCGCCCGGTTGAACGAATCTCATCCAGCACCATATTGAGACGGAGCCGGGTGTGGTTGTACGCAGCCGGCTGTATCAGTTGCCTGAAGACAAAAAGAAAGTGGTTCAGTCTGAATTAGAGGCGATGTTAGAGATCGGAGTAGTAGAAGAATCCCACAGCGATTGGGCGAGTCCGATAGTTTTAGTACCTAAAACGGACGGCTCCATTCGGTTCTGTGTGGATTATCGCACGGTGAATGCGGTGTCGAAATTCAACGCCTATCCAATGCCGCGGGTTGACGAATTGCTTGATCGGCTGGGTACAGCTCGTTTTTATTCGAAACTGGACTTAAATAAAGGGTATTGGAAGATCCCCTTATCGCCCTTATCCAAAGAAAAGACAGCCTTCACGACGACGTTTGGATTACACCAATTTGTTACCCTTCCTTTCGGGTTGTTTGGGGCACCGGCCACTTTTCAGCGGCTCATGGACAGAATCCTCCGGCCGCATGCCGCCTATGCTGCTGCCTATCTAGATGACATCATCATTTACAGTCAGGATTGGCAGCGTCATATGGCACATCTGCGAGCTGTCCTGTGGAGGTCAGGTATCTGGGCTTCCACTTGGGTCATGGACAGGTGCGTCCCCAAATTAGTAAGATGGCGGCAATTGCGACTTGTCCGAGGCCCAAGACCAAAAAGGAGGTGAGGCAGTTCCTGGGGTTAGCAGGATATTATAGAAGGTTTATACCTAATTATTCGGACCTTACCAGCCCGCTGACTGACCTCACCAAAAAGAAAGTTCCAGATCCGGTCCAGTGTACGGAGATGTGTCAGCAGGCTTTCACCCAGCTAAAGGCTGCTCTGTGTGGGGGGCCAATGTTACACTCTCCTGACTTTTCTCTCCCCTTCTTGTTGCAGACAGACGCGTCGGACAGGGGGCTTAGAGCCGTCCTGGCCCAGGAGATAGAGGGTGAGGAACGGCCGGTGCTGTACATCAGTCGGAAGCTCTGTAAGAGAGAGACGATGTACAGCACCAGTGCTTGGCAATCTGGTGGGCTATTCTCACCCTCCGCTATTATCTCCTGGGACGGGAATTCACTCTCTGTTCGGAGAGACAAACTGAAGGATTTCTGCAAAGAGGAGCTCAAGAAGATCTCAGAGAGAGGTAAAGTCCTGGAGATTCATCTGCTCTCAGAAACCAGTCCATCATCATCTCATATCATGGAGAACATCATATTAGAAATGTCTTAGGAATGGATGCAGGATCATGAGAATCACACTGTTCATGTCTGTTGATTTCCACAGTCACATTCACCAACATTGTTCCCAAGATCAGGAACGACTTCCTACAATGTAAGTCAGTAAGAAAATAAGCAGAAAAACACTGAGTGTGTTCATGTTATTCCAGTAGAAGGTGAAAGAAAAGTTTTATAATTGATGATGTAAATGATGATTTGCACAGATATCTGCTCATCTGTACTGAGACACTGATGATACACTGAACATGAAGAGTTCAGCTACATGAAAAGATCAAACAGATTCATAATTCCTGATTCTGATGTGTTTTATCTCCATCAGATTCCCATCAGCTCACTCTGGATCTGAACACAGTGAATAAACGCCTCCGTCTGTCTGAGAACAACAGAGTGATTACTGACACTGACACAGATCAGTCGTATCCTGATCATCGAGACAGATTTGATGAGTGGTCACAGGTGTTGTGTAGAGAGAGTGTGAGTGGACGCTGTTACTGGGAGCTGCAGTGGAGTGGAGATTATGTGTGTATATCAATGTCATATAAGAGCATCAGCAGGAAGGGAGACGGTGATGAGTGTTTCTTTGGATCTAATGATCAGTCCTGGAGTTTGTTCTGTTCTCGCTGCAGTTGCTCATTCACACACAATAACATAGAGACTGATCTCCCTGTGAAGCACATCAGCAGTAGAATAGGAGTGTTTGTGGATCACAGTGCAGGAACTCTGTCCTTCTACAGCGGCTCTGACACAATGAGCCTCATCCACACAGTCCAGACCATATTAACTCAGCCGCTCTATCCTGGGTTTTGGGTTGATTATAACTCATCAGTGAAACTGTGTTGATGGATCTGAATAGACTGACGAGAGATTCTACCCATAATGCTTTGAGCTGCATGATGAATCAGTAACAGTGAGATGTTATAAGCTGTGTCTGAAACCATTCACTCGTTCACTAATAGTGTATGGCAGTTGAGTGCACTATATCAGAAAGAAGTGAATGAAAAATAGTGTATGGTTCGGACGGTGACGAATACACTGCGTGTGAGACTTGGAGCTGTTGCAAAAACATCTTCTTCACATATGTACTTTTATATTACATGTACCTTATTTTAGAAAATAATATTAATAGCAATAACACTCAAAATGACTTTATATTGTAATTATACATACCTCCGCGTCAGCTTTGTGGTTTCATCGATGGTATTTTATTAATTTGTTTTGTAATGCTTTTATGTTCATAATTGTATTAAAATACAGAGAACAAAAATAAACACATTAACACATGTTCTTAATTTGATGTATTTATTATTTTTAGTATCTTGAAACTCTCCCGAGCAGCGTTTTGAGCTCAGATAAGATAATGTCGTAGAGCGCCCTCAGGCGACCGTTAATTTTACATCAGAATGATTAACGGACATTTTTTAATTATCCACCAAATTATCATCATTTTTGTAAGTTAACAATCAACGACGCCACCTCAGTAAATTAGTAAAGTATTAAACTGAGTTATTGCCTACATAATGTTTTAATATAAACAATGTATGAAATAAACGTTAAAGCAGAAATAAGACAGATGTAAACAGCATCTCTCATTCAAACTCGCTTCCGCTCGCTCTTCCAGCTCGGCGGTTCTCCGCACTGGATTGTGGGAAATAGTGCTTCAGTGAGTGTACATCGGTTGCACACTCGAAATCAGAATGCATTGTGGGTCAAAAGTACAGCGGTTTTGCCCTTTTGGGCCCCAATGATGGTTTTTGTAAAAAAAAATATCCATATTCAAAACGTAATAATCACTTTAATCTAGCTTGCGCTCACTGTTGTACACAGAAGCAGCTCCGGGAGCATGACGTATGAGGTCAGCGCTGCGCACGCGCCGCTCAGAAGTGACGAACGCGGAAGCGCAGCGGAGAGATCAAAACAAAACAACGTCACTAATTAGAAGTACAAAACGAGGATTTTTTAGTAGAATTAGAAGTTTTGAATATGGATATTTTTCTTACAAAAACGCATCGATTCGCTACAGGAGGACTTTGTTCACCCCCCGGAGCCGTGTGAGACATTTTTTATGGATGGGCGCTTTTTATTTAACTTCTTTTGGACTGAAGCACTGCAACACCCGCTGAGTGGCATTAAACAGCTTGAAAGATCAAAGACAATTTTTAATATAACTCCGACTGGATTCGTCTGAAAGAAGAAAGTCATATACACCTAGGATGCCTCAGGGGTGAGTAAAACGCAGCCTAATTTTCATTTTTGGGTGTACTTACCCTTTAAAGGTGAAGGTCCTTTTACTCCCATTACAGGTTTGTCAGGACCTTCATTTTTGGGTGTACTAACCCTTTAAAGGTGAAGGTCCTTTTACTCCCATTACAGGTTTGTCAGGTGTAGAGACCAATGCGTGATCAAAGTGCTCATCTTCAGTTCTAAGTTTTGTGTACGGACCACCCCCAACATGGTAACAGAAGTCACACCCATAAAATCCATTGAACTGTTTAGTGTTCCTTAGAAGTGGGCGGGCGACTGAATCAGAACTACATATAAGAGCAAAAACCTTGGAAGTGTGCTGAGTCTTTCCTTTTAATACCATATTTTTGTAGAACTGACAGTTCATCTAGGAATGGCCTCAAAAATGTGAGCATGTAGGGCTTTTTTTCCCCAAACCACAGACATGGAAGACAGATATTTGCCTTGCGTTCTCTAGGCTCGAGCTCTATAACCTGGCACTGTATTGGCCAGATTTGGTACTTGGGGCTCCTGAACAGTGGGATTCCATCACAGTTCCAATTTAAAGATATGTCATCCTCACACATTGCACCAGATTCCTTAAGTTTCTGATACTCTTCTCCACACTGGATGTCTGAAATGCTATCTGAAATCAGCCAATCTTTTTGAAAACTGTTTTTCCTCAAGCAATGTTTTGATCTGTGAGCCCAAACTAAGAACCAGGAAAAAGCATCCACTTTTAAGACAGCTATCTGAATCAGTTACTGTAAGACAAATGTCACACTGTAGCTCACCAGTATTTCTCCCTAAGTTGTTTTCACATGCTGGACAGTAGAAATGGGGTTCATAATTTTCATACTGACCATAAGCTTTTCGGAAAAGATATGTGGTTACTGGTAGTATGCCTGGAAAATGCTCATTGAAAATTGTCAGTAGCTGGTCCAGTGAATCAGCTGTAAGATTGTGTCTTAGTACAAAGAACATAAGCAGCAGTAAACGTTGTCCTTTTGTCAGAGGTGCGCCGGGATACACAGGATCATCTCCATCTGGCAATGGGTCTGCCCGTGATAACATAATCATAATAATAATTATTGTACAAAGTAACCTGTAGCAAAAGACTCACTGTTTAAAGGGAAACATACAATAATACAAGCTACTAACCTTTTCGTTTTGGCTCTTGCTGGTCAGCAGTTGTAACAGACATGTTCTCTTCTGGTTGTGTCCAGGATATGTCCCGTCATACATAAAAGCATAAATAACTGCATTTACTTTGGTGTTCTTTATAATGGTTTAAGATGGTTAATTTACAATACGGCTACTGTTATAAGCTAATGTTGCAATCTTAAATTGCACATTAAGCAGGCCAGTTGTAGGGGAACTACAGGGAAGCTCAGAGTTTGAGCCTCGTGACTGCTCGCACTTCTAGAATGCGCTCCCCTGCCTCTACTGGGCAATTTAATTAGGCTTCTAGGCTACAGTATGCCAAAGTCTGTAGAAGAAACAAAGATTTAAATTGTGATTTATTGATTCTGGCTGGATTATTGATTAAAGGAACACTCCACTATTTTTGAAAATAGGCTCATTTTTCGACTCCCCTAGAGTTAAACACTAGAGTTGTACAGTTTTCGAATCCGTTCAGCCGATCTCCGGGTCTGGCCGTAGCACTTTTAGCTGTAGCTTAGCATAGATCATTGAATCTGATTAGACCGTTAGCATCTCACTCAAAAATGACCAAAGAGTTTCTATATTTTTCCTATTTAAAACTTGACTCTTCTGTAGTTACATCGTGTACTAAGACCGACGGAAAATGAAGAGTTGTGATTTTCTCGGCTGATATGGCTAGGAACTATACTCTCATTCCGGCGTAATAATCAAGGAGCTTTGCTGCCGTACCGTGTGTGCAGCAGGTGCAGTGATATTACGCAGCGCCTGAAAATAGTCCCAGCTAGGTGTGTGTGTGTGTGTGTGTGTGCATGAGTGTGTGTGAGCGTGTGTGTGTGTGTGTGTGTGCATGAGTGTGTGTGAGCGTGTGTGTGTGTGTGCGTGCATGTGAGTGATTTGTATATATATGTACATAAACTGACAGTCACCGCTGATAAACTACCACTAAATATTGTAGAAACTTAATTTGCTGTAAAGTTGCTTTGCAACGATTTGTATCGTTTTGTATAAATAAACTTGAATTGAATTTAACCTTATTGTAGTGTTGCCAGATTTCTGTGCATTGCATGAAACACATTTAACCACCAAATAATCATAATCGTGATTTAAGAAAATATTCATATATTATTTGAAGTACTTATGCATGATGGTAGTGTCTGTTGTACTGCTGATTTAAATTAAAAACATCAACAACACTGTACTACATTGATAAGAATCTAATTAATAACGAGAATTACTAAACTCAGTCGTAAAGCATCCAGACACGTTACAGTAATCAGTTTGACATGCAAATAATCTTACAATGCAAAAAGTCTTTATTTTCTTCATGCATAATTATTTTTAGGCCTACATCTGTTTATTTTTGATTTGTGACCCAAGCATGTTTTATGAGATGGATGCAGATCTGAATTATTGATGGAGTCTGATGTAAATCCCACAGGCGTGTGTTTCGGCGAGCACAGAGGAAAACCTGCCTCAGGCCTTAACTTTTCTGTGTGATGCTTTGTGAAACGCACTGCATTTTTCTGAGTGGAAAAAAACCATTTTAAACCACTTTTTTTCCACATCAGCTGCAATGATAACAAACATACAATTCCTTTTTGTCAAAAATGGCGTTTATTTAAAAAAAAGAACAAGAAAAGAGGGAAAAGGTCGCAATGTTAGCTGAGCTGTTTCTGCACAAACAGTGAGATATAAAATAACAGAGCTTTAAAGTCAGCATGAAACAGCAGCTAAACACATTCAAGCTCGTTTCCAGCACAGAATAAAACATGAAGAAGTATAGATATCAAGTTATCATCTCACAATTACGAGACCATTGTTATTTCAGGATTCTGACTTCTGAGTTTACATCTCACAGTTATGAGAGAAATGTCTGAATTGTGAGAATAAGAAGTTGCAATTACCTTTTCAGTTTTATTTTATTCTGTTGTAAACTCACAATTCAGAGCAAAAGAGTCAGAACGGTGAGATATAAACTGACTTTTTACTCGCAATTCTGGGTTTGTACCTTGCACTTCTGAGGGGAAAAGTCAGAACTGTGAGATAAAAGTCACAATTACTTTGTTATTCTTAAACTCGGTGGCACAAACAGGCTTCTGTAGTAATGTGTAACAGAATGCATCATGAAACAAGACTTGATCTGATCCAACAGGAACTGATTGATTGGATGAAAGGTGTTTCTACTTGAAAAACTAGGACTTTTAATGTTGACTTTAGACTCTCGTCACACACGGAGCGTCTGGAAGAGATTTATAGACACTGATGATCCTGTCTTTATTTTTGAATATGTCTAAAACAAACATGATCTGCGTTTCATTTGCATGTTGATACTCCGAGCTTTTCTGCATTTGTGACCGTGGAGCACAAATCCAGTCACAAGGTCAGTTTTTTAAAATTGAGATTTATGCATCATCTGAAGCTGAAAGCTAAGCTTTCCATTGATGTGTGGTTTGTTAGGATTGCACAATATTTGGCTGAGATTTGAAAATCTGGAATCTGAGGGTGCAAAAAACTCTAAATATTGAGAAAATCATCTTTAAAGTTGTCCAAATGAAGTTCTAAGCAATGCATATTACTAATCAAAAGTGAGTTTTGATATATTTACGGTAGGAGATGTACAAAATATCTTCATGGAACATGATCTTTACTTAATATCCTAATGATTTTTGGCATAAAAGAAAAATGTATAATTGTGACCCATACAATGTATTGTTGGCTTTTGCTACAAATATCCCCCAGCGACTTAACACTGCTTTTGTGCTGCAGGGACACATATGTGGTTAAAAAAAACGTTTGCGGGAAATGTCTGGGTTTCTCAAGATGCCAAACGCATCGCTACGCATTAAAAACAAACCAACACAATCATCCAAAACGACATAATGAGCGTCAGTCTACGAGGTCACGTTTAATACAAGAACAAACAAATAAACTCTGAATAAAAAAGAAAGGAAGAGCAAAGCCGGTTTTTCCCGAGTAACTGGGAAAACAGGGACAAAGATCGAGCAGCAGAGAAACAATCGGACGTCTCCAGTGCTTCTGTGCGACCACCTGAACTATCTGAGGTCAGACCGATCTAGCATTAACAATTATTGCACTGGATTCCTGCTTCTATCAGTGGGCGGCAATTATAAATAAAGCAGTAATGTCAGAGTGAGACGAGCTGCGAGGGAAAGAGTCCTGCTTCACCACTGCTGCCAACTGAAGTCATCGTTGGAGCCGAACACCAGGAAGAAGCCCAGGATGGTGGCGAAGATCACGATGTTTCCCGCCAGCACCAGAGCACAGGCTCCCCAGGCCATCTGCGGACAGCAGTTACACTCAGTCAAACGTCTGGAAATCAATCTGATCACATTTAATAAGACACCGTGGCATCAAATCAGTCCTGCTCTTACTGCGCTCAGATCATCAGATCGCATTCGGCTTCGTCACACGATAAATGAAAAAGTGCTCTTCCTCAAGTCCATCCGAGATCAGGATGAGTTTGTTTCTTCATCAGATTCTGGGAAATGTAGCACTGCATCAGTGTCTCAGCAATGGATGCTCTGCAGTGAATGGGTGCCGTCAGAATGAGAGTCCAAACAGCTGATAAAAGCATCACAATAATCCACAAGTAATCCACAGCACTCCAGTCCATCAGTTCACATCTGGAGAAGACACACGCTGAAACTAATCCAGCATTAAGATGTTTTTAACTCAAATACATTGAGTTTATAATCCATAATAACTCTTCCTCCAGTGAGTCAGTGTTCTGGTGTGAATCAGGAGAGAAATCTGCACAGATCAAGCAGCGTGTAAACAACTCTAAACACATATGTGGCTGGATTTTGATGTGAGAGACAACAGCAGATGCACTTTTTCACTGGAGGAAGCGTTATTATGGATTATAGACTCAATGTATTTGAGTTAAAAACATCTTAATGCTGGATTAGTTTCAGTTTTGGTCTTCTCCAGATGTTCACTGATGGACTGGAGTGCTGTGGATTATTGTGATGCTTTTATCAGCTGTTTGGACTCTCGTTCTGACGGCACCCATTCACTTGCAGTGAGACACTGATGCAGTGCTACATTTCTCAGAATCTGATGAAGAAACAAACTCATCCTGAGCACTTTTTCATTTTTGTGGCGACTGGTCTGTGCTGCACCTGATATCTCAAAACTAATCAATATAGAATTGAATCAAGAGCTGCAATCAAAACGTGTATCGATATCCAGCCCTGGCTATTTTTGTCATCATCCGAATCTCCCGACATCGACTCCGGCCGATCTGCAGCGGCACAGTGAACTGCGGTCATGTTGACTTTCGATATTTACCACGTGAGCGCGGGCGAATATGACGGGCAGCCCGAAGGCGGACACCACGATGCCTGTGGTCAGGAATATGGCCAGCTCTTTGCAGGCGTTGCTGGCCGAGTCCGTGTCGTCCACCACGCGGCGAGAGATGCAGTATGGGATAGGTGCCAGGATGTAGAAGAAGAGCAGGAACAGAGGCCAGTACGCACTGCACACAGACACAGCGTCAGCAGACGCTCCACACACACACACACACACACACACACACACACACACACAGACAGAGAGAGAGAGACACTCACTTATAGACGGGCAGAGCGCAGCCCAGCATGAGGAACATCAGACCGATCGCTCCTCCAAACGACAGGCTGATCAGAGCTGAAACATCAGAACAACACACACACTGAAGACGCTCTTCTGCACTTATTTGATCAGAAACACAGCAAAAGCAGTGAAATATTATTACTATTCCAAACAGCTGTTTTCTCTGTGAATCTCTGTTAAACTGTAATGTATTTCTGTGATGCGCAGCTGTATTTTCAGCATCATTACTCCAGTCTTCAGTGTCACATGATCTTCAGAAATCAGTATAATATGCTGATTATTAGAAACATTTCTGATTATCATCCATGTTGAGCACAGCTGAGTACACGTTATTTGAGGATTCTTTGATGAACAGGAAGATCAGCATTTATCTGAAATAATAAGCTTTTGTAACAAAGGGAAAAATATAAAACAAAAGCTAATCGAGGGAAATCATGTCATTTACATTCATAGTGTTGCTATTATGACATGTAAATTAAAATATGGACAATTACATGTGTAAATATTCGTATAACCATATATAAGTCACATAATTGATCTCTTTTGTCATCAGTTATTCAATTATTCAACTAAACGGTCAAAATACAGTTTTGCAAAATGCATTACACAATACATTTAGTAAAAGCTCAGCCAAACAAAGGGCTAAATATCCAAATATTTCTATTTATGTCCTTTGATAACACATGCATCATCATCATCACCACATGCTAAACTCAAGCCAAATATTGTTATACTTAACATTATTGCACATTTTCCTATACATACATCAAACATATATATATATATATATATATGAAATAATGTAAAATTGGTAAATTCCTTGATATTCCCAATTTGAAATATCAGTCCTGTTATGTCGTCTGATTATGAATTTGCTCAGATTCATGATAATATTCAGAAAGATTCTCTACAGATGAAAAGCAGACTCATGTGATGATCAGATGATCCGCTCACAACTCAACATCACTTACAATACACACACACACTGTGTAAATATATATATATATATATGCGCGTATTTACTTTTATAAAGGGTGTTCTCAGTGTTAATCTCTATACGAAATCAGAACATATATGAAGAGATAAATAGCTAGACTGAGAGTTATATATTTCTGTGTTTCTATGAGAGCTCTATTTATATTTTAGACACAAACAGAGCTGATGTGTGTGTGTTTGTGTAAATCTGCGGCCGCTAATAAACACTAGACCGCTTCCGCATCATTATTACACACACACTCACACTCTCTCTCTCTCACACACACACACACACACACACTGTCTCTCATACACACACACACACACACACACTGTCTCTCATACACACACACACACACACACACTGTCTCTCATACACACACACACACACACACACTGTCTCTCATACACACACACACACACACACACTGTCTCTCATACACACACACACACACACACACTGTCTCTCATACACACACACACACACACACACTGTCTCTCATACACACACACACACACACACACTGTCTCTCATACACACACACACACACACACACTGTCTCTCATACACACACACACACACACACACTGTCTCTCATACACACACACACACACACACACTGTCTCTCATACACACACACACACACACACACTGTCTCTCATACACACACACACACACACACACTGTCTCTCATACACACACACACACACACACACTGTCTCTCATACACACACACACACACACACACTGTCTCTCATACACACACACACACACACACACTGTCTCTCATACACACACACACACACACACACTGTCTCTCATACACACACACACACACACACACTGTCTCTCATACACACACACACACACACACACTGTCTCTCATACACACACACACACACACACACTGTCTCTCATACACACACACACACACACACACTGTCTCTCATACACACACACACACACACACACTGTCTCTCATACACACACACACACACACACACTGTCTCTCATACACACACACACACACACACACTGTCTCTCATACACACACACACACACACACACTGTCTCTCATACACACACACACACACACACACTGTCTCTCATACACACACACACACACACACACTGTCTCTCATACACACACACACACACACACACTGTCTCTCATACACACACACACACACACACACTGTCTCTCATACACACACACACACACACACACTGTCTCTCATACACACACACACACACACACACTGTCTCTCATACACACACACACACACACACACTGTCTCTCATACACACACACACACACACACACTGTCTCTCATACACACACACACACACACACACTGTCTCTCATACACACACACACACACACACACTGTCTCTCATACACACACACACACACACACACTGTCTCTCATACACACACACACACACACACACTGTCTCTCATACACACACACACACACACACACTGTCTCTCATACACACACACACACACACACACTGTCTCTCATACACACACACACACACACACACTGTCTCTCATACACACACACACACACACACACTGTCTCTCATACACACACACACACACACACACTGTCTCTCATACACACACACACACACACACACTGTCTCTCATACACACACACACACACACACACTGTCTCTCATACACACACACACACACACACACTGTCTCTCATACACACACACACACACACACACTGTCTCTCATACACACACACACACACACACACTGTCTCTCATACACACACACACACACACACACTGTCTCTCATACACACACACACACACACACACTGTCTCTCATACACACACACACACACACACACTGTCTCTCATACACACACACACACACACACACTGTCTCTCATACACACACACACACACACACACTGTCTCTCATACACACACACACACACACACACTGTCTCTCATACACACACACACACACACACACTGTCTCTCATACACACACACACACACACACACTGTCTCTCATACACACACACACACACACACACTGTCTCTCATACACACACACACACACACACACTGTCTCTCATACACACACACACACACACACACTGTCTCTCATACACACACACACACACACACACTGTCTCTCATACACACACACACACACACACACTGTCTCTCATACACACACACACACACACACACTGTCTCTCATACACACACACACACACACACACTGTCTCTCATACACACACACACACACACACACTGTCTCTCATACACACACACACACACACACACTGTCTCTCATACACACACACACACACACACACTGTCTCTCATACACACACACACACACACACACTGTCTCTCATACACACACACACACACACACACTGTCTCTCATACACACACACACACACACACACTGTCTCTCATACACACACACACACACACACACTGTCTCTCATACACACACACACACACACACACTGTCTCTCATACACACACACACACACACACACTGTCTCTCATACACACACACACACACACACACTGTCTCTCATACACACACACACACACACACACTGTCTCTCATACACACACACACACACACACACTGTCTCTCATACACACACACACACACACACACTGTCTCTCATACACACACACACACACACACACTGTCTCTCATACACACACACACACACACACACTGTCTCTCATACACACACACACACACACACACTGTCTCTCATACACACACACACACACACACACTGTCTCTCATACACACACACACACACACACACTGTCTCTCATACACACACACACACACACACACTGTCTCTCATACACACACACACACACACACACTGTCTCTCATACACACACACACACACACACACTGTCTCTCATACACACACACACACACACACACTGTCTCTCATACACACACACACACACACACACTGTCTCTCATACACACACACACACACACACACTGTCTCTCATACACACACACACACACACACACTGTCTCTCATACACACACACACACACACACACTGTCTCTCATACACACACACACACACACACACTGTCTCTCATACACACACACACACACACACACTGTCTCTCATACACACACACACACACACACACACAGGTAAAGCCGCTCACCTTTGATTCCCGCCATTGCGCAGATACATAAACACTATAATTAATAGGTTGAATAATTCAAGCTAAAGAAACTCCTCGCGCTTCCGCTCCGCCGCACCGCTAGCGCTGCCCTCCACACTGCGCACGCGCCGCGAGACACTTCCGGTGACCGCAAAACGTCACAGTGGTCTCACAGATCCAGAACAGAATAGAGCATCCGCCTTCTGTCTCTAAATCCTCTCACTTAGCCCAGAAGTATATCCTGCATCCTTCTCTATCTCTGTTAAACTCATATCCTAATACATATTCCAGATGCTTACTTACCTTACCCTTTTTGTTTAAACATGATATGAATTCCTTTCTTTCTTCTTCATAGCTTGTACAAGTATATATTACATGCTCCACATGTATTCCAGTTATGCACAGTGAAGCGTTCAATCCCGAGTGTCCAAGTCTCATCCTAGTTATAATAACCTTCTTACACTTCTTATATTATATTAAATATGATATAAATGCCTTCCCTTATTACCTGCATTCCATATGTCCTGCCATTCTCATTAATAATATGTAATACTTAATGATAGTTTTAATTTCACTTTTACTTAAAGGAACATTAAAATCTATTACTTCTCTTGTTTAAGCACTTTTTGCTAATTCTTCAGCAGATTCAGAATCCAACTACCACTCCTTTCCTTTCTATACGCCATAATAATGTCAATATTTCACACCTCGAATCTTCTCTAGAAGCCTGCAGAGTAATCGCTGATGTTAAAACAGAAGCACACACTACTTCTTCTACTCCTGTAAGCCCTGTTTTGGGCTCTTTAGATCCATCAGTATAAATGTGCATACTTGCATAAAATCTTTCCTGTATATACTTATTTACATTATATTTAATACCACTCATTTCCTCCCATTCTCTTTTCTTCTCCAAGATCTCTGGATCAGTTTTCACATCAGGATTGATCCGTGTTGGCACCTCTCGCCATACACTCTATATCTGTTATCTGATATTTCTCTGCTAACTGATTTATACTCCATCCACATCCTCTCCCTTTGTTATTTGAGTATCCCAGCAATTATTTCAAATATCTTTAGCTATATGTTTTCCAGAGCAACTCTTTAAAGACAACCAATATAGCAAAGACAATTTAACTCTCCTCAAGCTCAATGGCATTCCATTTGCCTCTACTAACAACGCATCGACCAACTGGAGCTGCTGTTTTTCAATGAAAAAAGCACATGGTTGATCTATTTTATATTCCTTATTATTATTTTTCAGTTAGCGAGTTGTTGCAGGGCTAGATTTTGGTACCGTCTTTCAGTGTTAGGACAAGCAGGTTTGACGTTAACTTAGTTCCTAGACCAAGATAATAATCAGAATGCTCTGGGGCTGAATACATAATCAATAATAAACACAATCAGGGTTCTCCTGCTTTGAGATTTCTTTGTTTCAGTCGATACTGAAGTGGTCTTGAGTTAACGTCACGTGACTGCACTTGCTAATTTAAAGATTTCTAATAACTTGACTTTGATTTGAGAACTCTAAATTAAATCTAAATTAAATATCGCTTGACTCGATATGACTTTATAAGAATTATAATTGAACACAAAAAAGCTTTGCGACAATAGCCTATACCAAATGCAAGCCACAGAGGCCTCCGGTCAGATCTATGCGGCTGCATGACGCAGTGCAAACACAGAACAGTGTAGGGGTAACGTTAGAGAGAATCTACTAACTAGTTTTGGGGTATGCACAATTTGCAACCCGAGCATGACCTTGAACTTCGTTCACCACATGTACAGTATATGCACCTGTTTCTTATGCATTATTTGACTAATATCTAGATTATTAAGACATTTTGTCTGTGTAGCTTGTGTTTTATAAACCTTGTTAATAATCATTAATAGCACGTTTTGTAGTGTGACCAATGTCAAATTCAACGTTTCGTTTAGAAACTTAGTGCTTTAAACCTTTCACACATATTTAGTTTCTGTCATCATTTACTCTTCCTCATGTTATTCCCAACCTTCATGATTTCCTTTCTTCCGTGAAACAAAAGAAAAAGAAAAGAAAATGCTTTTGTCCACTGTAATGAAAGGCAGTGGAGAACAAATCAAGCTTTGATC
The DNA here is from genome assembly GCA_018148995.1 of Sinocyclocheilus maitianheensis. Lineage (NCBI taxonomy): Eukaryota > Metazoa > Chordata > Actinopteri > Cypriniformes > Cyprinidae > Sinocyclocheilus > Sinocyclocheilus maitianheensis. The sequence goes on along the minus strand of JADLZM010012802.1, from coordinate 226,370 downwards.
ACCATTGACTTTTATTATATACAGTACGGACAAACATTCTTCACAATTCGAGGACACTTCATTTCCAGAGATATCGTCGACTTGACTGCACAGATACTATTTAAACTGAACCGAGCTGGACCTTGACATCCCTGAATTCAATAATGCCTGGACTGAAAATTTAGTGTTTAATCTTGTCATTTTACATAATTGACACTATTTTCCTATTTGATACTGTACAGTGCTTTGACACAATCTGTATTGTTAAAAGCGCTATATACAAACCCGATTCCAAAAAAGTTGGGACACTGTACAAATTGTGAATAAAAACAGAAAGCAATGATGTGGAAGTTTCACATTTCAATATTTTATTCAGAATACAACATAGATGACATATCAAATGTTTAAACTGAGAAAATGTATAATTTTAAGGGAAAAATAAGTTGATTTTAAATTTCATGGCATCAACACATCTCAAAAAGTTGAAACAAGGCCATGTTTACCACTGTGTGGCATCCCCTCTTCTTTTTATAACAGTCTGCAAACGTCTGGGGACTGAGGAGACAAGTTGCTCAAGTTTAGGAATAGGAATGTTGTCCCATTCTTGTCTAATACAGGCTTCTAGTTGTTCAACTGAAAGCCTGTATTAGACAAGAATGGGACAACATTCCTATTCCTAAACTTGAGCAACTTGTCTCCTCAGTCCCCAGACGTTTGCAGACTGTTATAAAAAGAAGAGGGACACACACTCACTCTCTCACACACACACTTACACAGACACACACACTCACTCACTCTCTCACACACACACTTACACACACTCTCTCTCTCTCACTCAGCACTCTCTCTCACCAGCCTTCTGATGACCATCAACTGCCGCTCATCAGCTTATCAATCAACTCTGCATTAAAGCACGCATAACTCTTCTCTCCTCGTTTGAACTTGAACTTTTACCTGCTATACTCACCATTGTGGATTGCCTGTAAGCAGTCGTTGTCTCCAGCGATGTCCCTTGTTGACTCCACTTTGTTAAACACCTGCAAACCTGTGTGTATCAAACCGTCATTACCTGGATACTTACCTGTGTTTGCAGTGATGTGTGCTTTCTGCCATCTTCCCAATGTGTGCACTCCACTTCCCCTGTGAAAGAAAAGGGCATTTATTATTACTCCTTAACCATTTCAATTAATAATCATTGCAATACTTACCCTTTTCTCCAAATGCTCAGTAAACACCTGTCTTGATTCGGTATCCTCTGTTTCAGTCTAGTTTATGTCCTGACAATAATGTGTGAATAAAGGGTGACAGATTTAACATTTTAATAGCTAAACCACTCATTTACCAGTTAATTACAGAGATGACGTTTTTGTAATCTGCCAATAAAACAATAGCATTAAAACAAATAATAATTGTCCTATTTTTTTTACCTCTGTTATCTCAGACAGTGTAACAGGATGAAAAGGCAGGGAGATATTCAGTAATTTGCCAGCTAGTGATTTCAGAGCCTGGCTGCTCAACAGGAGACATCTTGGTTCAGGAAGACGCGAGTGTAGGTCAGAACAGCCCCGTACAGCCTCACCCAGGTTAGTAGACCAGCTAGAAAGTGGACAGTGACATGAGTTTGGGTATCTTCAGAGAAGTCCCTATATTGATATACTGGTACTAATTTCAGTATGGTACAGAAAAAGTGCTATTCTAAATCTATGAATGCATAAATCACACTAAACAAATATCATGATCTGTGGTTAAAAACCATGTATTTTACTAATATGCCTGTGTGTTATAGCTGTCTCTAGGGATGAAACAGATGACAGTGACGTGGAAGAGATGGATACTCATCACCCACCTCCAGAAGCGGAGACTGAGGCTCCACTCACATCTGACACTGCTCCAACTGGACCGGATTAAATGTCTTTTTTATTTTTAGATGTAAAATAGCTATCCCTATACCCTTGCACTCTCCTCGCTGTCACAGTTGTCTGGTCTCACAGTTGGCTATGCTTACTTACCTGGTTCCTACTTGTTTCCAAGCTCCCCCGATGACCTGCTCCTCAGCTCCTGCACTCCTGTGCTCCCCGTGCTCCGCTGTTCTCCTGGGATTCCCTGGAAAAGGCCTCATTGCTCCTCACAGATCTCAGAACCCTTGCCATTCCCCCAATACTCACCTGGATCAGTTGTCTTGCTTGCATCTGCCTGCTCGGTTAATAAACCTGCTGTTGCGTGCACTTACCTCCGTGTACCTTTCTGTATTTGCTCACACATTTATAAGTGAACTATAATTGTCCATGAAGGCTGTAAGCGAAAAACTTATATTCAGATGTGCATAATTATTAGGCATGTTTTCTTTTACAGATAAAATGAGCCAAAAAAGAGAAAGAAGAGCTAGGTGTGAAACCCTTTAGTCTCCAGCACCATCATTTTCCAGAACCGTTTATCATATATTCATATAGAAAGCAGATATGTTACATTGTAATAATATTAGAGTTGTTTCTGCTGTGAGGGGTTCTTCACAGGATCTGCAGATTTATAGATGCTTTTCTGAGTTTTTATAAAGGAATTAAACATGAAGTCCGTGTTATATCAGTCTAAACTCGTCTTTGTATTTTTATGTTTTGTTTTGTTGTTGCATATTTATTTGCATGTGTATGCAAAGCAGATGCACACATGTTTATGGAAGCACGTTTACACCACATAAGAATATTCATGCTGCTGTAAATCATAATTATGGCATGAAATGTTTAAATTATAAGATTGCAAGTTAATTATAACTTATAATTATTATGTACATGTTTAAAATTAGTGTAAATGTATTTTAATTGTTGATTAAATCATATGATTAGAAAATATGAAGTTTATTTGCAAAAACTTTTTTTTTAGTTTATTTTTCATTACGTTATCTTGGTTTTATTGTGTTCGCTGTATGTTTTTAGTTCATTTTTTAACCTAATCAAAATAGCCCAACTGCAGTCTGATTGAGAATAATTGGAATGCATGAAGAAAAACATGATTTTTGAAAATTGGTAAAAATTTGTTTATGCAAGCAAAGTCTTAATATGTTCTTTAGCGTTGTCCAATTCAAAGCGCATGCGCGGATCTCTGTGGACAGAATGATTGGCACATCACTGGCCCAATGAGCGTTCGTGTCAATGGGCCAATCAGCGGGGAGTTTGGAGCGTCTCGGCCAATAGAAATGCAGCTGGTTTTCATTTTAAATTCAGGCGGTTGAAAGCGCGTAGCGACAGACACAAGAAGCTAACAATCATCATGCAGGTATAATAAACAGTTATTAATCATCTCATTTAAACGTAAGCGCGTATATATGTGTGTTTAGAAGATGTTAGTATTGCGCGGTGACTAATGAATATCAAATTAAAGTCTTTAATGTCATTCGAGACCGAGTGCTAAATCCACTCAGACGTTAGCTGTAATGTATTAAGAGAGATATGTTTGTTTATACTCGTTTCGGTTACCCATCTGAGAGCGGTGTTGTGTTGTATTGCTGTAAGTGCTTTATTCATCAGTGTGTGTTGAGTTTGAGACGTGTTTGTGTTTTATCAGAATAAAGAGAACAGGGAGCCCAGAGCTCTGCAGACTCAGGTAACGTTAAAGCAGCACTATGTAACTTTTTCCGTTCGTAATTTGCAAACTGTATATAATGAGCGAGTATATCATAAATTCATCTTCCAGCCGCGTTTTTTTCTTATTCAGAATCACTCCGGTACACTTATAATAAGTGCTTATATTCGGACTATTGTAGCCTGGTCACCGCTGCGGAGTAACACACACATGCGTGAATCGCCATAGACATACACTTAGAGAAGTAGATCCGGCTGGAATGTTCTTCCGCGGGATGGGTGCAGTTCTGTTTATTAACCGCTAGAGCGCCTGAAGTTACAGAGTGCTGCTTTAAAGCTCGCGTCTCATTTGTGTTTCGTTCACTTCAGAGAGGCCTAGTGTGCTTCACGGGGGTCATCTGTGTGTGTTTGTGCTTCAGGTGGCTGCTGTGGGTCCTCTCAGGGTCGGTGTGAATCCAGACACACACGCTGTTACAGGTAACACCTCTGGAACAACAAACAAACACATTATAAACGAATTGTTTAGTAACATAGAGCTGGGTAACGTTGGATTACTTGAATTGTAATCCGTTACTCGTTCCAAATTACATGACGACAAATGTAATTAGTTACATAATCATTACATTACACAATTTAGGTGATATAATCAGACTATCTTGTTTATCACATTGATTTAAACAGGATGATCTTGTACCATATTGATATAAAAATACACCGAGTAAGAACATGTATTCAGTTTGTGGTTATTAACAACATGAAGTGCATTAAATGTTAAGTTTACCTGCATGTCACGTGACCGTAACCATCGTCAGAGAAGCATGAACACATGTGATGCTACTTTATTAACGTCTCAGGGGTACTTCAAGTAAACATGTATATTAGGTGCAAGAGGATCGGAGGAAAAGAAAACGTTGGTGAATTTGTGCATTTTAATGTGTTTGAAAGACAAACGCCTTCTAAAGTAATACATGCTGAAATAACCGCCTGGGTGATAATTCAAATAAAAATTAATGTTCGTCAGTAGTTGATGCAATGTTTAAACGCTTATTAAACCTCGACTGATTTTTGTAAATCCAGTGATCAAATGCAGTAGGGATTAGAGGTCGACCGATGTATCGGTTTTGCCGATTAATCGGCACCGATAGTTGATTGCTGGGACTATCGGTTATCGGCAAAAATCCGTGCCGATAGTTTTCCGGGTTGCATCCATTGCTGGAGCGGCTGAGAAGGGTCTGCTGTCATTACACAGTGCGAGAGCGGCCTCTAGTGGTTGAAATCACTGACAGCACGTGCTATTTGTTTAGACGCGTGATGCTGCACGCTGAACAGAGCGGGAAACTTCAGACGCGGATTTAAATGCAGCCGACAGAAAATCCTGCCGCGCCACAGAGCGCCATTCACATGGTTTTCCTTTAAATTACATTATATTGGTGCCGAATCGTTGTTAATGTACATAATGAATTGTGTATTTTCAGCAAAACGTTTGTCTTTCTGTGGCTCTAATAAAGTCTGTGTGCTTCATTTATAGAGCTATAATATAGGTCGTGCTTTCTCTTTGCTCCGTTTTTTAAACACCGAACTTCAAACTCATCTATGCCAAATTGTTCATGCTTGAAGTAAACTTGTGTCTGTTTGGTGATTAAATAAACAGTTTTAGACCGCGACGCGTCCGGAGTGTGTGTGATATCGGTGAGTTCTCCTAGACTCAGCGCTGAGCTTTTATTTTGATTAGATAATCATCAAGTGTTCAAGAATAGAAGTATTTAAAGTGTGAGAGTATACATACAATATCCATATGTATATAATTTGAATGCTATAGCCTTCGTGTATATATTTAGAGATGTGCATCTTTAAGCATGACCGCTGAAATTAAGTGGCAACACTTTAAAATAAGAGTCCATTTGTAGCATTAAGATTAATGAAAGCCATGTAAGTATTGTTCCTTGTTACAGTGTGTTAATTTCAACATTTACTATTATTATTATTACTACTACTAGTATGGTTCAGTACTGTTTTTGTTAATACAGCACTATTTTAGTTTTTGTTCAGTATCAATTTTAAAACAATCGTTTAATTAATCGGTATCGGCCAGTGTGGTCCAACCTAGCCATGTTGAGGTTAATGTTTTAAATATAACATTTTGAATATAGCAATGATAGCAAATGTGACTGAAATGGTCGCACTGTACAGCCCTGTTTTACCCTTTTTTTTTTCTCTCTTCACCATTGCATAAATTAAAAAGCCAAAATGTGCTTTTTACTATTTTGTCTTGCTTTTCAAAGAAAAATCAATTACAAAACAACAATTAAAAAAAATATTTAACACTGAACATTTTTAACATTCTAGCAGACGCTATACCAACAAAGCAAATTAATAAGTTAGTAAAATAATTTTTTACTGTACAATTCAAAGCAGCCTTGCTGAGAAGGGACTTCTTTTAAAACATTAGAAAATATTACAGATCCTAATTTGAACACTGTGTGAATGTTAAAATAAATATATTAAAAAGAGCTGTTGTAATGATTAATATCATTAATATTGTCTCTTTATTTTACAGAACAACAGTAAAATTACAATACTGACATTTATGAATGTTGATAAGAGTTCTTGCTTTTTCTCAACTTTTATTTTGGGGGTAACGTGCAGGAAGACCTCAGTGCTTATTTTTGTTGACGACAGATTTATGAATGAGTCTCATTACGAATACGTCGCACGTATCGCATTGTCACATGCCTTGTAAAAATTCATTAAAATGTGACTGAGCAACGGACGACTGTATCGGCGCAGATTTCCCTCGCGCTTTCGACTTTGAACCCTGGTTAACAAGCAGATCTGCTGCGAGCTCGTGCAGCGCTGTCAGAATACATGCAATGCGTGCGTGTATTAGAATACATGACGATCTGTAGTTTATTTACTAATTGTTTAAGCCATTTCGTGATTTCAATCATCATACAGTAACCAGCAACAATCCCCCCGTCCTCTTCTCATTGAAGACATGCGATGCACTCCTAAACAGTCTCTCGCTGTCGATGCTTGTAATGATTTTTGCATCTTTCTCCGACAGTTTAAATGCTTCCACACTGCTGACGTGTGTGCTGCATTATAAAGAGTGTGCACCTCTAACTCTGCACTGGTTGCTATTTGATCGCGTCATATCATTGTTCGGTACAATTTATTCGGTCTTTTCGCTTATTTCGGTTGCCGAGCATTCGGTGCATCCCTAAAATGCAGTGTAGACACCTGACTAATGACTGATCTCTGTGTGAACGTCCACTAAACTAAGACTTTCTGAGTATATAAGCAGTAGGACATTTTAGAAGATGAAAGACGAATTGGGGAGAATCGATAAACTATGAATAAGTTATTGCTGTTGTGTAAATGTAATCATATAATCCATAAAGTAACTGTAGTCTGATTATGAGTATTTTAAAATGTAATTTACTCTAATTACAAGTACTTAATTTTTGGAATCTGATTACGTAATCCAGATTACATGTAATCAGTTACTACCCAGCTCTGGTAGTATATGCTGTTGATGGTTGAAAGAGCGTTGCTTTATGGTTGTTAATGCGTTCTGAAGTGAGTAGAGCGCTGTGGGGGAATTGTTTACTGACCCTCAAGTCTATATGATCCTCCTTCAGAGGCGTTTTGTTGCCTGGCCATTGAACTCTTAGTGCACTAGATTATATATGCGATCTCGCTGCTAATAGACACCTGCTGTAACTCCATTTGTTGCATGTTTTTCTTTAAATGCTGCTGCGATTGGTTGATTCGGTCTCTGGTCTTCTTTCAGGTCCTGGGAGAGTTCCTGTGAAGTCAAACACAAAGTGAGTTCACTTTAAATCTGTTGTAAGGATCTAATTTTAGGTTTTTATTCCTGCTGAAGGTTGTGTGAATCCAGAATTGGAAGTGTGAATGTGCTAAACGGCACAAAGTGATGTTCATCCCCAGGATTATTGTCTTGCTTTCCAGGACAAATATCTCTAAGTTCAGTAATAAAATAAATGGTTAAATCAAGAGGCATTGACTTGAGGTTCACAATAACATAAGATAAATTCCTCAGTTAATTTAAATTGCCAGTGTGGTCAGAGCTAAAGTGATTTTAGTTGGTTTCTGATCTTGTTGGCAGATTATTTTTTATTTATTTAATCAAACTCAGTTTTGAAAATCTTATGCCATTTTGTCAGTAAATGTGTCTTGATTTAAGGAAGAACATGCCGTTCTCTTTCATCAGGAAGTTCTCCATCAAAGACTTCGACATCGGCCGTCCGCTCGGGAAGGGGAAGTTCGGTAACGTGTATCTGGCGCGCGAGCGGAAGCTGAAGGTGATCGTGGCTCTGAAGGTGCTCTTCAAGTCTCAGATGGAGAAGGAAGGCGTGGAGCATCAGCTGCGGAGAGAGATCGAGATCCAGTCTCACCTCAGGTGTGTTTCAGTTGCTTCTCCTTCCTTCAGACGCTCTTCATGACCCTGCAGGAGCTAAAACCATCTCTTTCCAGTAGAGCTGCAACAAACTACTTGTTTGGTAATCGTTTAGGAATGCACCGAAATAAATTCTTGGCCAAAACTGAACCAAATGAAACACTGGGCCGAATGCTGAATACCGTTGTTGTTGTTTTTTCATCATTGCATAAATTAAATGGCCAAAATGTGCTTTTTACTGTTTTGTCTTGCTTTTCAGAAAAAAAATCAAATACAAAACAAAAACATTCTAGCATGCATAATACCAACAACACACAATTTAATAAAATTATTTTTTGGTAACTAGTTTAGCAAGTGGGTTAATAAAGAGAAATTTACTTGAATCATGTTGTAGTTACATTTTCAAGTTGACTAGTAAAATTGAGAATCGGTCAAATGTTCTAAAAAAAAATATATAAAAATCGAGATTTTAATTTCTTTGCCATATTGACAAATATTTGTCAAGTTGCATGTTTTTTTTTTTCCCCCCCCTCTATTTCTGTCTTGTTTTCCAGTACAAATGTCTAAACCTACTTCAATCAAGATACATTTACTGGATAAGCTGATTGAGTGCAGATAAGAAGTTTATCCAAATTAAGTTTGCACGCATTATTGTGCTCAACTTTTGTTGTTGACAGATTTTCTCTTTCTGAAAACAAGACTTAATGTCATTGTGCATCTCTAGTAAATGATTCTTGATTGGAGAATGTTTAGATTTGTGACCCTGGAGCACAAAACCAGTCATAAGGATCAAAATTGAATAAGCTGAATAATAAGCTTTCCATTGATGTATAGTTTGTTAGGATCGGACAATATTTGGCTGAGATACAACTATTTGAAAATCTGGAATCTGAGGGTGCAAAAAAAATCTAGGTATTGAGGAAATCATCTTTAAAGTTGTTCAAATGAAGTTCTTAGCAATGCATATTACTAATCAAACATTAAGTGTTGATATATTTACGGTAGGTTAAATTTACCAAATATCTTCATGGAACATGATCTTTAGGTAATATCCTAATGATTTTTGGCATATAAGAACAATGTATAATTGTGACCCATACAATGTATTGTTGGCTATTGCTACAAATATCCCCCAGCGACTTAACACTGCTTTTGTGCTGTAAAACAATTCAGAAATCATGTTGTGGTTACATTTTCAACTTGACTAGTTAAAACGTCAACAGTCAAACGTTCAGAATAATATCGTTGACTAATTGTTTCGGCCCTACTTTCCAGGCATCCCAACATCCTGCGCTTCTACAACTACTTCCAGGACAACACGCGTGTGTTTCTGATCCTGGAGTACGCTCCGCGAGGAGAGATGTACAAAGAGCTGCAGCGCTGCGGACGCTTCGACGAGCAGCGCTCTGCCACTGTGAGTCACCATTAATCCTTAAGAGATCGCCGTCTCCATTCAGACACACACGATCTCATTTCTTCATGACAGCGATTCCTCTGTGTCTATTAAACCTTTGAAAAACTCTTATCGGATCATTCAAATCTGCCTTGAGCAGTTACCGTGTTTAGGTGAGATTCTTCCCCACAGGAAACCACAAACAGTCTTTTCAACTACACAGTATTATTTCTGTCTTACAGTCACTCATGTTATCACAGAAATACTGGGCTGAAAGTTTATAGTTCAGATGTTAATATTGATGTCCATGGTCACGATCAAAATAGTGCAAATCCCCTTTTGAAAGTAACTACGCTTCAAATAACGTTTGTCGATTACATTGTTTCGCCACTAGTTGGAGAAAAGTGACTGTTAAAAATGTTTGTCACTGAATCATTCATTCAAGAGATTTGTTCAAAAATGCTGATTCGTCCAGTAACGAGTCACTGAACCATTCATTCAAGAGATTCGATCAAAAACGCTTATTCATCCAGTAACGAGTCACTGAATCATTCATTCAAGAGATTCGATCAAAAACGCTTATTCATCCAGTAACGAGTCACTGAATCATTCATTCAAGAGATTTGATCAAAAACGCTTATTCATCCAGTAACGAGTCACTGAATCATTCATTCAAGAGATTTGTTCAAAAATGCTGATTCGTCCAGTAACGAGTCACTGAATCATTCATTCAAGAGATTCGATCAAAAACGCTTATTCATCCAGTAACGAGTCACTGAATCATTCATTCAAGAGATTCGATCAAAAACGCTTATTCATCCAGTAACGAGTCACTGAATCATTCATTCAAGAGATTCGATCAAAAACGCTGATTCATCCAGTAACGAGTCACTGATTCATTCATTCAAGAGATTCGATCAAAAACGCTGATTCATCCAGTAATGAAACAAGTGACGTATTTATGAGTGAGTCATTGAATCATTAATTCATTCAAACCACTTTTTCATAATTTTAATATTAAAAATTTGTTTTAAATACATATATTAGATTATATATTAATGTTTAATTCAAATTAGGGCTGCAAAACAATGTTGTGATTAATCTATTCAAAATAAGTTTGTTTACGTACTGTGTATATTATGTATTTATATATGTACACGCACGTGCATGGGTATATATTAAGGAAAAATGTACATACAAATATTTGTAAAGTGTGTATATATATATGCATGGTACACACACACAGTATGTAAACAACTTTTATTTTGAATCAATTAATCGTTTTGCAGCCCTAATTCAAATTAAACACTTCTAAATAGACTCCAGAAATTAATTGTCACATTATTTTAGTTCAGGATCGCGGGAGAATTGTGATCTCTATTTGAGACAACAAAAAAAGTGATTCTCTATTTATCCAGGTTTTTATTGTATTTGTTGTACTTGTATTTTTATTTTTTTTTGCCTTGAAAATAGCCTGAGATTCTGACATGGCGTTAAATAATAATCTACTACTGAATGAATCCAGAGTGGTGCAGCTGTAAGTCACATGACCGCGCTCTCGCTGTGTTTGCAGTACATGGAGGAGCTGGCTGACGCTCTTCAGTACTGCCACGAGAAGAAGGTGATCCACAGAGACATCAAACCTGAGAACCTTCTGCTGGGATACAGAGGAGAGCTCAAGATCGCAGACTTTGGCTGGTCCGTCCACGCGCCCTCCCTCAGGTAACCAACTCCCATAATGCACCAGGACCCTTCAGTTCTGTTCGTCTCGTTTTCCAGGACGAACATCTGAACATTCGTAAGTCAAGACTAGACGTGAACATGCGTGGTTTATTATCGCAGGCACTTCAAGAGGAATAATTCTAGTTTCCTTCCACGGTTTGAAACCAGGGTTAACTAAAAGAATTAAACAAGAAAACATTCCTGAAATAAAGTGTGTGTGTGTGTTTCAGACGGAGGACCATGTGTGGGACTCTGGACTATCTGCCGCCGGAGATGATCGAGGGTCACACTCACGATGAGAAGGTGGATCTGTGGTGCATCGGTGTGCTGTGCTACGAGTGTCTGGTGGGAAACCCTCCGTTCGAGACCGCCAGCCAAACAGAGACATACAAGCGCATCACTAAGGTCTGTCTGCGTTAATCGCCGCCTCTGCTTTTTACTGAAATACCTCTGTTTTAGTGTGAACGAACCCTCGCTGTCTGTCAGCAGAAACACTTCAAAAGACATTGACTCTAGAGAGGAGTGTTTTGCTGAACGTTCACTACTTCAGACTTATGTGCCTCTAGAAGTTTGTGCTCTGCAAGTGAACGTCGCTGTTAGTGCGGTGTTCGGTACATTGATACGATGCTGTATCGATTCCGCTGTCCCTGTGTCGATATTGTGGACCGTGCTTAACACAAGAACACAGAGTAGAAAACTGCAAGGTTTCTAAAAAAATGAATAGAAAGCGTTCATTTAAATTGCACATAAAGGCAGTTTGTTTGTACAACTGTTTTTATTCCAGCGTTGATTTTATTTTATTAATGTAGCCAAAAAAAAAGGAAACTAAATTTAAGTCTTTTAATCTTGGTTTCACCTAAAGTCGTTTTGGTCCATTATTAACCTGTTTAATCCCCTTTTTTTTTCCAGATATGAAAATATCCAGATGTGTCATTAGTAACCCTTTAAAATAATTTATTATTATTATTATTACATTATTTATTTTTTTTAAAGTGTGTGTGAAACATTGTGTTTTATGGTCTGTCACAATTGTGACCGGTGGGATAATGCGTGTACTGAATTAACATTTCTGCAGTCATTAAATTTTTTATAGATGTCAGCCCAGCTATTATAAGCCGTTTCATCACATTCTAGGGTTACTGTTATGCATAATAATAACCCTTGTACAACACTGATAGGAATTCTGAGATCAAATACAACCATCAACGTATTTCAAAGTTGTTACTTTATTGTAACATGTATCATACAATTGTTATATTAGTGCTACCAGTATTGCAACACCAATATTGTAACTTGTTTGTAACATTTGAACTTTTTTTTTTTGTGCCGTTTTTATTGCAGCTTTCACTAACAACTGCAATTGAAATTTTATATATACAGGTGCGTCTCAAAAAATTAGAATATCGTAAAAAACTTTATTTTTTGTAACTCATTTCAAAAAGTTACTTTCATATGTTCTAGATTCATTACATGTAAAGTTGTTTTCATTTTGATGATTAGAGCTTACAGCTCATGAAAGTCAAAAAATCCAGTATCTCGAAATATTAGAATATTTCCTAAGATCAATCAAAAGAAGGATCTGCAAAACAGAAAAGCTCAAGTTCTTTAAAGTATGTTGATTTCTGCACTCAGTACTTGGTCGGGCTCCAGCATCAGTGAGGTGTGAATGGAAGCGGTCGGCTCCGCTTCAGCTCGGATCCAGGGTTTCTCATCTGTCTCTTGAAAATATCCCATAGACTCCACATGGGCTTCAGGTCAGGCATGTTGGCTGGCCAATCAAGCACAGTAATATCATGGTCACTGTGGACAGGTGCTAAAGTCCTGCTGGAAAAGGAAATCAGCGTCTCCATAAAGCTTGTCAGCAGATGGAAGCATAAAGTGCTCCCAAATCTCCTGTTAGACGGCTGCATTGACTTTGGACTTGATCAAACAGAATGGAGCTGCACCAGCAGACGTCACGGCACCCAAATCATCTCTGACTTCAGAAACTTCACACTGGACTTCAAGCAGCTTGGATTCTGTGGCTCTCCAGTCTTCCTCCAGACCTTGATTTCCAAATGAAATGCCAAATTTACTTTTATCTGAAAAGAGGAGTTTGGAGCACTGAGCAACAGTCCAGTTCTTTCTCTCCGTAGCCCAGGTGAGATGCTCCTGACGTTGTTTCTGTTTCAGAAGTGGCTTGGTAGACCTCTTCCTGAAGACGCCTGAGCGTGGTGACTCGTGATGCACTGACTCCAGCTTCAGTCCACTGCTTGTGAAGCTCTCCCAAGTGTTTGAATCGGCTTTGCTTGACAGAATTCTCAAGCTTGCACTCATCCCTGTTGCTTGTGCACCTTTTCCTACCCAATTTCTTCATTCTGGTCAACTTTGCATTTAATATGCTTTGATACAGCACTCTGTGAAATAATGAGCTTCTGTGACTTACTCTCTTTGTGGAGGGTGTCAATGATCGTCTTCTGGACCATTGCAAGTCAGCAAGTCTTCCCCATTATTGTGGTTTCAAAGAACAAGAGATACCTGGAATTTAATACTGTAGGAATGGTCATTTAATGATACTCAAATATAAATATTCTAATATTTTGAGATACTGAATTTGACTTTCACGAGCTGTAAGCTCTAATCATCCAAATTAAAACAAATACAACTTTTGAAATGTTTTACTTTACATGTACTGAATCTAGAATATATGAAAGTGTCACTTTTTGAAACCAGTTACAAAAAAAGTCACTTTCACGATATTATAATTAAGTTCTTAAATTCACAATTATCCCACCGGACCATCAGCATGTTTACTCATTCTAGGACAACATTCAACCAAATGTAGTAATTTTGAATTCATATATTAATGCTAGACACCTTAAAGATAACATGTACCAAAAATCTTTCTCATATCTTTGTTGACGTACTTGAGAAGCCTTTTGTTTTAGAGCTTTGATGCAGCTCACGGTGCAAAGAGGAATGAACTGCTCTGGTCATGTGACGATCTGCACTAAACACGATCTGTGACACCAACTGCACACATTTCATTTTTTCCATGTTTGCGGGAAGTACTCTAAAACATCAGTCAGTAAGGTTTTTAAACCTTAGTAAATGAGAACTTTTTAAATGGGTTAAGAATGGTCTTTTCAGGAATTGTAAGGAAAGTATGAAGAAAATAAGAACGTTCCGAAAGGATTTTGCGACTGCGAAGTGTTCCTAACACAGAAGCTGGCACAAGCGGCTGTCGGGTTTTGTGCTGATGTGTGTGTGTATGTGTCGCAGGTGGATCTGCAGTTCCCCAAGCTGGTTTCTGACGGCGCTCGGGATCTGATCTCCAAGCTGCTGCGTCACAGTCCAGCCATGCGTCTGCCGCTCCGCAGCGTGATGGAGCACCCCTGGGTCAAAGCCAACTCCCGCCGGGTGCTGCCACCCGTCTGCAACCCGCATCACTGACCTCAAGGACCCGTTTGAGACACGCAGGCCTGCTGCTCCGAGTCCACTGGTGATGCTTGTGCTGTGAGCTGAGTGTTGCACGGTGTCAGAAACATCGGATCCAGGGCCCGGTTCTGTGTGTGTGTGTGGGCTATATTAATTGGTTACAAACGTATTTAAGTGTGCCCGTTAATGAGCCCAGATGTAAACGAACTCTAAAGTTTGTTCCCTTCTGTTTTACACTGTCCTATGTAGCTGTAGTTCTGCTGTTCTGTTCATATTCATGTTGTTTTATGATCTATGAATGTCTGTATTATACTGAACTTATGAAATATAAACCGGTGCGTTTTAAGTATGTTTGGTGGCGTAGCTTCTTGATTTGCACAAAGTGATCGTTAAAGTCCGCATGCATTCAGGCTCGATGTAGCTTTCTGTATCAATTTCTTTTGGAAACACAGACTGGACTGGAAACATTAAACCAGTGCTAGTGTACTAGTAGTTTTTAAAGTTTGTGGCTGCTGCTGGAGTACTGACTAGCTCCTGGTTTGCTTTTAACTGCTGGTGAAATAACTTAAAGGGATATCTCACCCAATAATTAAAAGTCATTTATTCACTTTCGTGTTGTTCCAAACCTGTCCAACACCAGATATTGTGATGAGTGCTGTGAGCCGAACAGTTGATGGTAGCTGTTGACTAACATGGGATTTTTATTTTATTTTTTCGTCCTATGGAAGTCGATCCGAACAATTTAAGAGTTAGTAAACGACAGAATTTTCATTTTCAGGTGACCGGTCACTTTAACTTGTCTCAGATTTCATTCTTCAGAGGGTTCTACAGAATGATTTTCGTTCTTATTGGCGAGGGCTAGAAGCAGTTTTTACTGGTTACAAGTTACTCCTTTCAAAAGTAATGTTACGTTACTGATTACTTTCTGGCAGCTGTAATCAGATACACTACTAGTTACATTACTTTTCCTTCAGGCCCCACACAAGCTGTTACCCAACAAGCAGAAACTCTTCTGAAATGTTACTAACACCATATTTCTGCCTCAAACCACACTGGATCGCAGTCAGAAGTTATTACAGACACTCGGTGGTGATTGATAGTAAAAGTGTTGTTCTCATCGAAGTTACTTGTAGCTATAATTTCTGTTACCCATATGCAATTATATTTCATGATGCATTTTATCAAAATAAATGACAAGTTCATAAGAAAATGTTTTGTTTGCCTTTGAGAGGCGTCCTGACGCGTGGCGGCTCAGCGGTAGCGTGGCCGAGCGGTCTAAGGCGCTGGATTAAGGCTCCAGTCTCTCCGGGGGCGTGGGTTCGAATCCCACCGCTGCCACATCTTTTTCATAACATCTAATTAAAATGAACGCCATCGGATCCCAAACATGCCGTTCAGTAGTGATGGACACTTTTGAAGCACTGCTTCGTGATGCTTCGAAAACTGAGCGAATCATTTGTTCGAACCCGTGATGCACTGAGAGCGCCCCCCAGCGGCGGATTATTACCTGACACGCCCGCCCTGCAAATTAATAAAATGACACTTATTATACATGTACTTCATATCTGATGCTGTTAATTGCATATATTATAACGGGTTTGTAAAAGCTGTATTCATTGGTGTTTTGGTCTGAGTTTCAGCTGCATTTACACAGTTTGGCCAGCAGGCGTCACCAGCGCTTCGCGAATCATTTTGCGAATCAAAGTTCACTACAGAATAGATGTTGCTCGTTTTCATTTGTGTTAATTGTTACAATTATTATATTGTGTGAGTTGACACTAAATAAAGCATTAAAACACTTTTTTTTCAGCTGCAGCGCGTCCTCAAGGTGGCGCTGAATTTCCGCGCGTTTCTTCTTCTTCTCCTGTTTCCTGTGCGCGGTGTAAACTTCCGGCCGGTTGTTTACTCTGACGCGCCGCGGCGGTTCGGTTGGTTCCGGAGGTTCTGCCGGTGTTCGTGTTCCGCGTGTGGCGATGGCGGCGCTTCACCCCGGAGACCCGCAGCTGGTGTCGGCGATCGTCAGTCACCTGAAGACCGCGCGTCTGTTCGATCAGCTCCGCAGAGACGGTCTGGCGGACGTGGATACAAAGGCAAAGCGCCACACATTCACCTCACAGCAGCAGCGCAGCACCTCGCGTTTACCTGCAGCTTTACACCGCTATAACACGGTGTTCTCCGAAGTTACTCGTGCTGTGATGTGTGTCGCTGTAATACCGTCTCAGAGCTAATCGTGTATTTACAGTTAATTGATTATTATGAGAATGTCGCGAGTAACCGCTCTTTTTTAAATTCGCGCACTTTTATAAGCTAAAGTAATTTATTTTACAGTAAGGTTACCCGAGGCCGCTGATACTGAACCCGCTCGGGTCTCGGGTCTCGGGTTTTCGGATCCAAGTGGACCGCGAGGACCTCTGCGTGACACGGTAGCTGTGTAGGGTTAATTCTGTTGTTCTCTCTCTCTCAGCCGGCGTATTTGCACTTACGACAGCGAGTCGACAACTTCGTGTCCAACCATCTGGCGAACCACACCTGGAGCCCACAGCTGAACAAGAACCTGCTGAGAAACAGCATCCGACAGCTGGTCCTGCAGTACGTCTCTCTGTCTGTCTGTCTCACTGTCTCTCTCTGTCCCACTGTCTCTCTGTCCCACTGTCTGTCTGTCTCTCTGTCTCACTGTCCGTCTGTCTGTCTCCCTGTCTGTCTCACTGTCTCTCTCTGTCCCACTGTCTCTCTGTCCCACTGTCTGTCTGTCTGTCTGTCTCACTGTCCGTCTGTCTGTCTCACTGTCCGTCTGTCTGTCTCACTGTCTGTCTGTCTCTCCATCTGTCTGTCTGTCTGTCTGTCCGTCCGTCTGTCTGTCTCACTGTCTGTCTGTCTGTCTCTCTGTGTGTCTCACTGTCCGTCTGTCTCTCTGTCTGTCTCACTGTCCGTCTGTCTCACTGTCCATCTGTCTCTCTGTCTGTCTCACTGTCTGTCTGTCTGTCTGTCTGTCTGTCTGTCTGTCTGTCCGTCAGTCCGTCTCTCTGTCTGTCTGTCTGTCTGCCTGTCTGTCCGTCTGTCTCTCTGTCTGTCTCTCCG
>JADLZM010012802.1:196983-208097 GCA_018148995.1 Sinocyclocheilus maitianheensis | reverse complement strand
TCTCTGTCTGTCTCCCTGTCCGTCTGTCTGTCTCCCTCTCTGTCTCACTGTCCGTCTGTCTGTCTCTCTGTCTGTCTCACTGTCTGTCTGTCTGTCTGTCTGTCTGTCTCACTGTCTGTCTCACTGTCCGTCTGTCTCACTGTCCGTCTGTCTCACTGTCTGTCTGTCTGTCTCACTGTCTGTCTCACTGTATGTCTCACTGTCCGTCTGTCTGTCTGTCAGTCTCACTGTCTGTCCGTCTGTCTGTCTGTCTCTCCGTCTGTCTGTCTGTCCGTCTGTCTGTCTCTCCGTCCGTCTGTCTGTCTCACTGTCTCTCCGTCCGTCTGTCTGTCTCACTGTCCGTCTCTCTGTCCGTCTGTCTGTCTTTACCCCTCTCTCTCTCTCTCTCTCTCGCTCTCTCGCTCACTCCTGTGCTTCATCATGTCTGTCTGTGTGGATCAGGTCCGGGATGCTGGAGCAGGGAGTGGACAGGATCGTGACTCAGGTCGTCGATCCAAAGGTCCATCACACCTTTCGGCCGCAGGTGGAGCGCGTCGTCCGGAAGTTTCTGTCTCCAAACGGCCACATAGAGGAGGATGAACTTCCTCCTGTAGCTCCGCCCCTTCCTGCAGAAAACCAGGAAGCGGAACTGCTGACCGCAGACAGCGGAAATGATGCCGGTGAGCTTCTCACATATGAGTATCCACAGTCTTCTCATTACAAATGTGCCGGAGTATAAGTCAGGTTTTGTGGTGTTTCTCTGACCGCTCCAGCTGGGAGCTCCGGCGCTGATTTCCAGATCCCAGAGACCAGCGGCACTGACCACGATCACAGCGAGGAGGAGATGGACATCAGCCTCACCGAGGAGGAGCCGCTCGCCGTGGAGACGAAGGAGGAGCCGGAGGAGGAGCAGCCTGGGAAAGAGGAAGAGGAGGAGAGGAGTGCAGAGATGGAGGTGGAGACGGAGGAGGTGAAGGACGAGGGAGACGCGGGGAACAGCAGTAAATCCTCAGGGAAGATCCGAGAGGAGAACCGTGACTCTGACTCCCAGAAACCCTCCAGCGTCAAACAGAGGACCAGAGAGCGACTGAGAGAAGGTACGACAGAGAGATTAATCACTGTTTAGTGATCGTGTCTTCACTCCTCTTGTGTGGTGCACTGATTATGCTTTATACTGATGCACCAACATTCATTTTGTGTAAAGTTTTCACACCAAATTGTTTTCAAACAAATCGTACAGATTACTATAACATGATTTTTGGTCACGCTGTTGTAGTTTATTTCTGTTTTGGGCGTGAAGTAGATACTGACAGTCAAAATAAAGCCCTAATTTTACATCAGTGGTCAGTCATTTCAGCCCTACAAAGCAATTTTGGCCAAAACTAGATTCATTTATTTTTTGGACTCTTTCAGCCAAATATTTTGGTTTGTCAAAACGTTGGTGCATCATTAGTTGTAGGTTTACTGCTGGTATTAGTAAAGCTATCAATCATATACAATCACATATCCAGTTAGAGATTGTTTCTCACTATACTGTTTCAGTTCCTTGTAATATAGGGGAATGCTTTAAGTTTTTTATAATGTTTTATGAGGTGCACTTATAATCACTTAATAACAGTCATAATTTTAATATATATCAGTGTAAACGCCCACTGCTATTATTGGCATCTTTGCATATGAAATGAGCATTTTCACTATAACAGCAACCAAAAGTGATTAATAGTGAAAAGTGTTGATTATAGAGTGTCTCTCGTTGCATCAGTGGTTGTAAGTCCACGCTCTGGTTTCACTGATGTGTGTGTGTGTGTGTTAGAGTACTCGCTGGAGGACTCTGATCTGGAGGGTCTGAGTGACATCACCGTCAGCTCGGTCCACACCAGCGATCTGTCCTCGTTCGAGGGAGACAGCGAAGAGGACGAGCCTCCGTCTGAGTCCAGCGAGGAGGGAGAGCTCAGCTCTGAGGGTGAGAAGCGTGTCACATGATCAGTCAGTGCATGTGTCACTGCAGCGCTCAAACACGTGTGCATAGATGCAGACTCCTCACCTTTCAGTGACAACTCACTTTTTTTTAGATCAAAATAGGTCACCAGTGAGATTTGCTTAGACCCAATGAGAAAGTGTTTTTATGGGGGTCTTAGAAGGGTAAATAAAGAACTGGGGCCGGTTGCATAAATTGTTTAGACTACTCTTAAAAAGTTTATTCTTCTAATGTTTTTTTTTTTTCTTCAAGACTCGTCATAACTTTTTTAAATTCAGTTATGAAAAGGTAGATTGGTCTTATTTGTATTGGAAAAGTAAGTCTCAACATGTTAACAAGTCTTAACAAGTTTATGCAAAAATGTTTTTTGTAAAAAAAAAATGTTTTTTTAAATTACTGTTTTGGACATATAAGATAATAAATTAATTGTAAAAATACGTTAAAGTAACATGTCAAATATCACAAATGACAAAGCAAATATCTTTAAAAGAAATTCCATGTGGAGCATATGCTCCCAATCCACACAATGTTCTCACGTTTTTTTCCCCTTACCTGTTTGCATCTGTGTGTGTGTGTCTGTCTGTGTGTGTCTGTGTGTGTCTGTGTCTGTCTGTGTGTGTCTGTCTTTGTGTGTGTGTGTGTGTGTGTCTGTCTGTCTGTCTGTGTGTGTCTGTCTTTGTGTGTGTGTGTGTGTCTGTCTGTGTGTGTCTGTCTTTGTGTGTCTGTGTGTGTCTGTGTCTGTCTGTGTGTGTCTGTCTTTGTGTGTGTGTGTGTGTGTGTCTGTCTGTCTGTCTGTGTGTGTCTGTCTTTGTGTGTGTGTGTGTGTCTGTCTGTGTGTGTCTGTCTTTGTGTGTCTGTGTGTGTCTGTGTCTGTCTGTGTGTGTCTGTCTTTGTGTGTGTGTGTGTGTGTGTCTGTCTGTCTGTCTGTGTGTGTCTGTCTTTGTGTGTGTGTGTGTGTCTGTCTGTGTGTGTCTGTCTTTGTGTGTCTGTGTGTGTCTGTGTCTGTCTGTGTGTGTCTGTCTTTGTGTGTGTGTGTGTGTCTGTCTGTCTGTGTGTGTGTGTCTGTCTCTGTGTGTGTGTGTGTGTGTGTGTGTGTGTGTGTGTGTCTGTCTGTCTCTGTCTGTGTGTGTGTGTGTGTCTGTCTGTCTGTCTGTCTGTCTGTCTGTCTGTCTGTCTGTGTGTGTGTGTGTGTGTGTGTCTCTGTCTGTGTGTGTGTAGCTGAAGGAGGGCAGAAGACGCCGGCCGCTGAAGACTCGGAGGGCAGTCGGGAGAAGAAGCCTCGAGGCGTGAGACAGGGATACGTTCACAAACCCTTCCTGTACTCGCGCTACTACAGCGACTCTGATGACGAGGTGACGGTGGAGCAGCGCAGACGCTCGGTGGTAAGAACAACTCTAGAAGCCCATGCTTCTGAGCTCATTCACGAAACACCAGCAGAATTAATTGTGTGTAAAGAAGTTCGGTCCCACTTCATATTTGGTGGCCTTACTTGCATAAAAAAATATGTATTAATATTGTATTGCAAAACACTTTTGCTGCTATGTAGGTGGGATATGGGTAAGGTTAGAAACAGGTTTGGGGGTATGGGTAGGTTTATGGTTGGTTTAAGGTGTAAGGGATGGATCAACAGTGTAATTATAAAAATAAGTTACATTCAGGTATTTTTAAAAATATAAGTATAATGTAAAAACACGCATGTACGCTAAGTGCATTGTACCAAATTATTGTTATTGTATTTATATATTGTTGTTATAATTATTGTTATTAATTTTTTATTAATTGTATGACATAGTTAGAAAAACAATTAATCAATAAATATATTTAGGCAAACTGATAGCATTGTATTTTAATATAACGCTATTTATTATAATATATAACATTAAAATTAATGATCATTTAGTTATATTTGAAATTATTTCAATACAAACATTTGAATTGCTCATAAAGCAGTGTATATAATAATAACGTTACAATACCTTTTAATTATTAAATTGTTTCTATTCCAATGTGGGTTTTTTTATGTATATATAAGCATTTAAACAATGGCTGTCATAAAACCGGTATTGACGATTCTTAGGATTTAAGAATCAATATTTGTTCATCCAACTGAAAAATTTATTTAAAACCGAAAATCCACACACTCAACCCAGCCCACAAAATTGTTCTAATTATTGTTGTGATGCACAATTTTCATCTGGTTTTTGTTGTCGTCGAAGTTCAAACCATTCCGATCTGATATAATTTTCTTAATTTTCACTTTCACTCCGCAGGCCAGAGACAAAGAGGAGCGTCTGTTGAAGCGGCAGCAGAACCGTGAGCGAATGGAGGAGAAACGCAGACTGAGAGCAGCCCAGAACGAGGAACAGGGTACCTGCACTCGTGTGTGTGTGTGTGTGTGTGTGTGTGTGTGTGTGTGTGTGCGTGCGTGCGTGATAGAATGTGTGTGCGCGTGCGTGTGTGAGAGAGAATGTGCGTGAGTGTGTGTGTGTGTGTGAGAGAATGTGTGTGTGTGTGCGTGTGTGAGTGAGTGTGTGTTTGTGTATGAGGGTGTGTGTGTGTGCGTGCGTGTGAGAGTGAGCGTGCGTGTGAGTGAGTGAGTGAGTGTGTGCGTGCGAGTGAGTGACAGTGTGTGAGTGTGTGTGTGTGCGTGTGTGTGGGAGTGTGAGTGTCTGTGTGCACCAATGATCTAATCTCTGATGTGATATTCTCCTCACAGATCGGAAGAAACTGGCGAGTCTCTCTGCGGATCAGAGACCTCGAGCCAAGGAGGCTCGAAAAGAGAAGAAGGTCCTTGAGAAGAAAGTGGCTCTGAGCAGACAGAGAAAGAGAGACTCCAGGTTTGTGGGTCAAACTTTGGTTCCCTAAAGTCAGCCAAGCAGGTTTTTCAGAAAGCTCCATGTAATGCAGAAACAGACTAGGGCTGCAACAAACTTTATTTTGATAATCGATTAATCTAACGATTATTACAACGATTAATCTGTATGCTTTGTTCTATTAGTCAGCTTTTACAATTAGTAAAAATAATGAGTTGCACATTCTAACTAATAAATAAAATAAGCCAGTCACTTCAGCTTTTGAACATTCCAAACAATTATATTACTATTGTACAATTACAGTTTTTATACAATTATTGTTTTTACAATACAAACAAATATATTTGGCACACAAAATGAGATGACAGACAGAGAGACGTTCTCATTCACCATTAACTGAATGAAATAGCAACTCATCACGCTGCCTAACATCTCCTTTTGTAAGTCATGTGGATATGGAACAAAATAATAGTGATAAGACATTTTATTTTTGGATAAATAATTTTTTTAAACATGATCTCTCTTAAAACACCTGATAGTGTTATGCTAATCAAAACGGTCCTGAGCTAGATTAAGCTTTAATCTATGCAAACCAAATTGTCACTTTAATGTAATTATTATTATATTTTGCATTCACTAATAAAAAGATTTTGGTTTGCACCACACTGGAGAGCTGCTTTATAACGGAAAATCAAGTTGTAATTCTGACTGAAAGCATCATTGACACTGTTTTTTATGATTAATACTGTAAAGCTGCTTGCTTGAAATCAATCTCTTGTATAAAGCGCTGTATAAATAAATGACGTGACTGGACTTTACTGGAGTACCGATTGCAGAGCTTATTCACATCGCTGTAATCAGATGCTTTCTTAACTGCTGTTTTCTCACCGCTGTCGTTTTTGTTGTGTGTTTGTTGCGTTATTGAGAGGAAAGCGTGCAGCACATACACTCTCCGACTCTCATAAGCATTGTGTGTGTCGTCTTTTCTTGAATTGCATCCAGTGTTGCCAATTTAGCTACTTTGTAGCTAGATTTAGCGACTTCCCCGCCCCTTTTGAGACTTTTTTTCAAAAGTTTAGGGACAAATATAGCAACTTCTTGGACAAACCGTATCTAAGTTCTCATCTTGCCCACTGATCTACGTTCATCTTTATATAGATCAGTGAATTTGCCATTGTGATGTCATCTAGTGACATTTAGCTACCAGTTTTAGCTACTTTCAGCTGAAAGCAGTTGGCAACACTGTTTGCATCCAGGAGGGCTGAATTACAGTCTTGCACTACGGCGCCACACTGGCGTTATTTCAGGTCCTTACATTAGGTCAAATGAGATCAAGGTAGTAAGGTTTCACAAAATAAAACCATGCAAATAAAGTGTAATGATACTAATAAAAACAGTGTTCTTCCACCAAACAATGTAGCTCCTCAGAAACAGTTGTGGTTGTCTACAAAGCTTCAAGTGCAGTTAATTATTTGTCATGCTATACGTGCTAACAGCCGATGGTGGGGTTGAAGCTATGCTCTTTTATTTGCCGTTAAACGGTTGAACACTGCCGTGTGTGTATCCTGTCGCAAAATGCGGCGAAAAGTCCTACTCGACGGTAATAATGTGATTAAGGTGTTTACATGTCTTTACTGCACTTCAGCAACGCGACTAAAATAGGAATACTCCACATGTCTTAATTCGATTTGTTTACTTCAAGTTAGGGGTGTGCGATATTGACACAAAATCATATCTCGATATTTTCTGGGATTTTATTGATGACGATAATTAGACGATATTTTGCTGAGTGTTATTGTGCTGATACCTTAAGGACTGCCGAAGACCGCTGACTCCTCATGTTTGTAATATTCTTCATATTCTGTGTGCTGGTCAGTTCATACTGATAGAAATTAATCTTTTCCAATAAGTTTAAACTGATTTTTGCGTTTTATGGGCATTTTTACCTCCATAAAGCCATTTTTTCTAGAAGTGTCCATTATCTTTTGAGTCAAATTCTTACATTTACTCAGTGAATTAGAATAATAAGACATTTGGGCTGTTACCGAGCAAATTAAATCAACACAGAAGCTGCATCTGAAGCGGCATTTAGATGCATTTACACACATGTATTTTGTTTAATGCAAGACATGAATGCATTTAACCTGCAATTACAAATGCATAAATAATGTTTTGATATATTAAACATGAAACATTGAATACTGATATATGAAATTATTTAAAACATGAAAAAAAGAAAAGAAAGAAAAAGCCGAAATGTGAAATTAAAGCCGCCAGCAGGTGGCAGCAAAGCACTGTTAATAAGCGAGTCATTGCGATTGAACCGAATCATTTAAACGAGTGATTCATTCAGGAACGAAACACCGTCATGTTGCTCAGAGACGCAGAACAGCGCTGTGGCTGTATTCGGGATGATTTTTGTTGGTGAAATAGAGCAAAAACAAGCAATATGGCGTCTAAAACGTAAGTCTCTTAATTAACTTATTGTTTATTGAACTCAATGTCACATTTGTAATCACGGTAATATTTGGAGAAAACCGGCACTCTTCGTGTGAAATTGAATAACTATATGAAGTGGTATAAATATATAAATGTTCTGCCGTCATGTCTTGAATCTGTGATCATTCTAAATGCATTTTAATAGCCTGAATCATGCAGTGAAGGAAAACACACTAAATACGCACGCACACTAGTCTAGGCTTCACGTAATGTATGCGTGCGCTCTGTAGAGGTGTTTTGAATGGTTTTTGCAAAATACTCGATAATGTCAAATCGCACATCGTTAAAACAACAATTACGATATTATCGCAGACGATATATATCGCACACCCCTACTTCAAGTATGACTTTAACCGGATTAAGGTAATCAAAAATCTCTGTTTACATGGTAGATTCTTAATCAGAGTATTGTCTTAATCGTGTTAAAATCTGAATATTGTTGTCCATGTAAACGTACTGACTGACTGTTTCTTTTCAGAAAAGAGGATGAGAGGAAGAAAAGTGATACTGAAGGTGATTCAGTCAATAAAGATGTAAGTGTCTCTCGTTCTCCAGCTCTCTCTCTCTCTGTCTGTCTCTCTGTAGTTAACGCTTCTGTCCGCCTCTGCAGGTGAAGCCCGCGGGTCTGAAGGCAGTGCGACGGCCGTCTGATCTGGAGGAGCAGCGCAGGAAGAAGACCGACAGCGAGGAGAAACTCCCGGACAAAAACCGCATTCACTCCTTCATCCTGGACCTGGAGCTGGGGACAGAGGAACGCCGGAAAACCGTTCGGAAAGACTCGCTTTCCAAAGAAAAAGAGCGCAAAGAGAAGGAGAAAGAGCGCGGCGTCCCTGACGAACGGCTCAAGCACAAACTCAAGACGGAGAGCAGGAAGAGCGGAGACGCCGCGGCCGACGAGAAAGACGGAGGGACTGCGAGAGGAGCAGCTGACGAGAAGAAGGGGTCAAAGGTCAAGCCAGACAGGAAGAGTTCCGTGTCTTCCCGAGAAGGCAAGACGAGTGTGTCTGAAGCTGCGGATGAAGGGAACCTGAAGAAAGGAAAGACGGCTGTGAACGAGAAGGAGAAACCGAAGCTGCTCCGGCGTCTGGACTCCACCGGCTCCTCAGAGGAGAGGTCAGAGGTCGAGACGGGTTCAGAGGTCAGCCGGAAGAAAGACAAGCAGCCTAAAGAGATTCCCAAGAGGTCGAAGAGTCACCCGGAGGCTAAAGCGGGAGAGAAGCCCAAGATGCGGATGGATAGAAAGGATTCGTCTGCGGACAAGCCTCATCCGCAGAAATCCGGCTCGGAAACCGAAGGACAGAAGGTCAAATCCCTAACGGAGAAACACAAGTCTAAATCCCAGAACCCCAAATCAGAGAAAAAAATCGAAGCCAAGACTAAACCAGGCACTGCAGAACAGAAAAAAGACGACAAGAAAACCTCAGAGGAGAAAACGAAGGACGCAAAGGTTGTGAAGAAAACGAGTGAGAAGAAGGCGCAGAAAGATTCAGACAGGAAGCTGGGAGGGAAGGAGAACCCGCCGGAAACCGTCTCCAGTACCACACCTTTACCTGACGACCCTTACGCCGCCCTGAGCGACGTCACTCCCGAATCTGAGGACGAGGAGGCGGAGCTTGCAGAGCCCCGCCCACTGTCTGCAGAAGCCGACGCCCTCTTGAGCCTGATGGACGTCCGCACCTCACAGCAAGAAGCGGAGGCCGATCGGAAGATGAAGGAAGCGGCGCTGGCTCTGCTCTCCATGGATCCGGATATCGCACACTCCTCGGATCTCACAGACGCAGATTCTCCGATCGCAGTGGAGACGCTTCCTGTAGGCATCGAGGACACGGGAAGTGTGTTGGAATGCTCTGAGACCGAGTCCGCCGTAATCGCTACATCTGCAGCGGAGCCCATGGAGGCGGAGCCTCTCGGGTCACAGGAAGTGACATCAGAGGTAAACACATGATGTCGTACACTAGCAGTCAAAAGTTTTTGAACGAAGAGAAAGATTTACGTTTTTTTAAGAAGTCTCTTCTGCTCACCAAGCCTGCGTTTATTTGATCCAAAAAAAACAGCAAAAGCAGAAATATTGAGAAATATTTTTCTATTTAAAGTAACTGCTTTCTATGTGAATATCTGTTAAAGTGTAATGTATTTCTGTGATGCGCAGCTGTATTTTCAGCATCATTCCTCCAGTCTTCAGTGTCACATGATCTTCAGAAATCAGTATAATATGCTGAGAAACATTTCTGATTATTATTGATTCTGAACTTTCTGTTCATCAAAGAAACCTGAAAAAATTCTACTCTGCTTTTTCAACATAATAATGATAAAAGTTTCTTGAGCAGCAAATCAGCATATTAGAATGATTTCTGAAGGATCATGTGACTGGAGTAATGATGCTAAAGAAATCACAGGAATAAATTAAGTTTTAAAATATATTCAAATAGAAAACGTTTTTTTTTAAATAGTAAAAATATTTGAAAATTTTACTGTTTTTTGCTGTACTTTGAATCAAATAAATGCAGGCTTGGTGAGCAGGAGAGACTTCTTTAAAAATGTAAAAAATCTTACTGTTCAAAAACTTTTGACTGTAATGTAGCTTCTGCAGTCTCAGATTATTAGTCCTCTATGAAATGAGCAAGTTAACTGCACAGAATCTCAGCTGGTTTGAAATGCTGTCTGAAATACGTCTTGCTGGAGTGCGCTAAAATACTCTTGCGACATGCTGTCGATCACAGTTGTAAGACACAGACAGCTCAGCTGCTTTTAATCAAGTTGCTTTCAATCTGCTTTTTAAATCAAGTGTTTTCTGTAATGTGTTTATGCTTTTCTTTTTAGATTGGTGATGAGCAGATGGATGAGAGAGACACACAAATGCGTACAGCAGACGCTGCTGAATCTACACCTGCGACCAATGCAGACGCAGCTCAGCCCACGCAGACCCTCACAGCAGATGCTGCAGAGTTTGTGCAGCCTCTCACTGTAGACTCCGATGAGTCAACTCAGACCTTCACTGCAGACACAGCTGAATCCATGCAGACCTTCACTACAGATGCTGCCGAGAAAGTGCAGACCCTTACTGCAGACATGACTGAGCCACCTGCGCAGACCCTCACTGAAGATGCAGCTGAACCCACGCCGGCGGTCACTCCAGACGCAGCCGATCCTGCGCAGACCCTCGCAAAACAGACTGAAACTGATGAGCCTGTGCAGACCCTCTCCACAGATGCAGCTGAGTCTGCGCAGACTCTCACTGTAGACGTAAAGGACATGGATGCAGATGAGTCTGTGCAGACCCTCACTGCAGACACAGCTGACTCTGCGCAGACCCTCACCACAGTTAAAGCAGAGCCTGCGCAGACCCTCACCACAGATACAGCAGAGCCTGCTCAGACCCTTACCGCAGATACAGATGAGTTTGCGCAGATCCTCACCACAGACGCAGCAGAGCCTGCGCAGACCCTCACCACAGATACAGATGAGCCTGCTCAGACCCTCACCACAGATACAGATGAGTTTGCGCAGATTCTCACCACAGACGCAGCTGAGTCTGTGCAGACCCTCACCACAGATACAGCGGAGCCTGCGCAGACCGTCACCACAGATGCAGCTGAGTCTGTGCAGACCCTCACCACAGATGCAGCTGAGTCTGTGCAGACCCTCACCACAGATGCAGCTGACTCTGCGCAGACTCTCACCACAGATACAGCAAAGCCTGCGCAGACCCTCTCTGCAGATACAGCTGAGTCTGTGAAGACCCTCACCACAGATGCAGCTGAGTCTGCGCAGACTCTCACCACAGATACAGCAAAGCCTGCGCAGACCCTCTCTGCAGATGCAGCTGAGTCTGCGCAGACTCTCAC
>JADLZM010012802.1:180953-188453 GCA_018148995.1 Sinocyclocheilus maitianheensis | reverse complement strand
TGTTTAATTTGTCTGTGTTTCTCTCAGCGAGTCCGTCTGAAGATCAGGACACCATCAAAGCGAGTGATGAAGAGGAGGAGAGGAAGGATGAGGAAGATGTGACAGTGAGCAAACAAACACTCCTGAAACACTAACTGCCTGCGATCACAGACGTATGAATGAATGACTGACATGTCTGTGTGTCTTGTGTGTGTTTGTGTCTGTGTGTGTGTGTTCAGGAGGACCGGCAGCAGAAACCGGCCCGCCGCGGACGACCCTCCAAAACATCCTCCGCCACAGACGACTCTGGTGTGTAGACCCAATTAATTAAATTTTTTTAGTTTTCAATTACAATAAAAAAAAAATTAAGTTTGATAACAGCTGCTGTAGAGGATTTTCTGTCTGTTCGTCTGATTCACAGATACAGGAGCATCAGAGAAAAGAGACGGAGAAAAAGAGGATGATGAAGAAGAGACCCAAAGCAGAGCGACGACGCGCGCCGCGTCTCGTCTGGAGGCAGAGAAGTACGACAGACGTCTGATGCTGCGATGCTCACGGCTCAGTCAATCCAGACTCATTTCTCTGGTTTGTTTTTCAGGAATAAACCCAGCAAACCGTCCACTCGAGCTGTCAGTAAACTCAGCGGGAAAGAGGAAAGCTCCCCAAGCACACGGTCTGTACAGCTGAGAAATACTGTTTGGCATAGTTCAGAATGAGTACTAGTTTACTGCACTGTCTGCTTACATAGAGCCTCATTATAGTACTGTTACTGTATTTACAGTTTTTTTTCAGCTGCTTACACACATTTTCAACACTTTGCCTCTTTTTTTTCCAAAACTTTACACACACATCCAAGAATTACACACACAAACTGCTAAATGCCTCGCATCTCTTGCAAAATGAAGCACTCGTTCCGTATGTTCCCTATCGATAGTTCATTCGTACTGCGTCTGCTAAGACGCTTTGGGGAACCAGTACAATCCCGCCGTGCTTATGCTAGAGGAACAACTAATACTTGAACTTGCCTTAAGCACCCAAGCGGGCCCAGAGGGACCAAGTATTTTGCAGGGAAGTCCCGCAGGAGTCTGTAGGGCCAAACTCACAGAGGTCAGCCCAGCCTTGCATAATCGTGCCAAGATAATTTAGTACAGCCTCGGAACTCGGTGAGGGCCAAGAGCGTACATGAAGAAGGCAAAAGCCAAGCACTATTTTTGTCATATGACAGAGTGCCCTCTTTATGCAGAAAGGCCTGGATATCCAGATTATAAAACCTGGCAAATGTGGACTGCGAGGCCCAGCCGGCCGCCGCACTAATCTCTGCAATGGACACACTGCTAGACCAGGCCCAGAAAGAGGCAACGCCTATAGTTGAGTGGGCTCTTACTCCCATGAGGCATTGAAAGGCCAAAAAAGAGTATGCTAGCATAATAGCGTCAATTATCCATTTGAAAAGTCTGCTTCGTGACCAGAGAACCTTTGGTACGGCCACCGAAGCATACAAATAGCTGATACGACTGCCTGAACGGGGCGGAGCATTCAACATAGACTTTCAATGCCCTGACGGGGCAGAGTAAATTCAACTCTTGGTCTTGCGCCGATAGAGTTATTACCTGTGCTCTGAATGGTGTAGAGAGCACTTTAGGTATGTAACCATGCCTTGGTTTCGGGATGACTTTAGAGTCTTTGGGCCCGAATTCGAGGCAGGTGGGGCTCACAGATAGCATCTGCAGATCTCCCATACGCTTTACCGATGTTAACGCTAGTAGCAGAGCAGGCTTAAGCATCAGGGAACAAAGGTCAATGGACTGTAGCGGCTCAAATGGAGGGCTCTTCACCGTGGGCAGATCCCATGTAGGGACGGTGATGGGTCGAGGTTGAGCCTTCTAGACCCCTTCAGAAAATGAACAACTAAGTTGTTCCTGCCCACCGATTGGCCAGCTATAGGAGCGTGAGAGGCTGCTACATAGACCTTGAGCGTGGAAGGCTCCAACTTTGAATGAGGCAGCGAGCTGCTGAATGGTAGGGAGGTATGCGTCTTTCAGGTCCAGTGAAAAGAACCAGTCTCCTGGGCATACTTGTGAGAGGATCTATTTCAATATAATCATCCTGAACGGCCCTCTCATGAGGGCGCGATTCAAGTGCCTGAGCTCAAGGATGGGCCTTAGGCCGCCATCCTTCTTGGGGACGAGGAAGTAACGGCTGTAGAAGCCTGTAGAAGCAAATGTATCACCTCTGTGTGTAGGACGTGTGCATCCTTGCTCTGAACCGAGGTGGAGACCACGCAGCTGAATCGCGGGGGTCTTCGAGCGAATTGGAGTGTATAACCGTTTTATTATCCCCATAACCCAGTCTGACACTCCGGGGATGGCCTGCCAGGCCTCGACCCGCGTGGCAAGAGATTGGATTGGTTCGAGCAGTGGGCCGCCTAATGGGGACCCGACGCTCGTAATGAGTGGAGGAGGAAATTTGCTCTCTTTTTGAAAATGTTTGTGTTTTATTTTTCTCACTATAACAGCGGCTGGTTGGGTAGACGTGATTAGATCAGGCCCCATGTTCACAACAGTATTTTTGGTCACAAACACACAGAACTGAACGGGGTGCTCGGAGGCACAACAGAGGCTGTTTGGGGGGTGGTCCAGCTGCAGCGAGACTTGGCCCCTTCCTCTTCCTGTCCCGCAGATCATAATGATGCCTGAGGCACAGGGTCCAACGCTATCTTGGGTCGGGGGCCCTGGCGTTTAGGAAACGGGTAGCGTCTGGCTGAGCAGGAGTGTTGACGAGGCTCAGGCT
Source organism: Sinocyclocheilus maitianheensis (assembly GCA_018148995.1). NCBI lineage: Eukaryota > Metazoa > Chordata > Actinopteri > Cypriniformes > Cyprinidae > Sinocyclocheilus > Sinocyclocheilus maitianheensis. Next base: position 185,684 of record JADLZM010012802.1, on the reverse strand, counting down.
TAGGAGCCGTGAGAGCAGCTGGCAGTGTGGGCTTGATGACGAGTCGGCACATTCTTGGGGCGACTGGAAGCAGCCGTCGTAATGGAGCGCTTTGGCAGGAAGTGTGGCATTGCCTGAGACGACTTCTGTGCAGTGGTAAAGCGTTTGGCCAAACCCTCAACTGCAGGTCCATGTTGTTTGGCTCCTCCGGCGGAGACCTCTCTAAACCCAGCTCCTCCACAGCTTTAGACAGGACGCAGAATAGTTCGCTGGGCTGTGCAGATGGCAGGGGGCGGAGTCGACATACGAGCCCAACAGCTCCTCCGCATCTGAAGCCTCCAACGACATGCTGTCGCCCATGGCGTCACACTCGCTCCCACCAAATGAAACCAGATCGCTCGCAGCCGCAGAGGGGCACTTGTCCGGAAAGGAGAAGTGGACAGGTGAAGCCTCTCTAAGTGGAGAGAGTGAGGCACGTGGGGGCTCAGCCGGTGTGGGCTCACTCGTCATCGAGCGCCAAGTTCCTCTGCCCCGCTGCTTTTTCCTCATAGGCTCCTGAGAGGAAGAAAGCGGGAGGGCACGAGGGGCGGAGTCGCTCTCTGAAAAGAAAGCTTTCCGCGAGTGCAGAAAGGCGTCTGCAGGAAGAAGTCTCTTGCCCCTTCCTCTTCCTGTCCCGCAGATCATAATGATGCCTGAGGCACAGGGTCCAACGCTATCTTGGGTCGGGGGCCCTGGCGTTTAGGAAACGGGTAGCGTCTGGCTGAGCAGGAGTGTTGACGAGGCTCAGGCTTAGGAGCCGTGAGAGCAGCTGGCAGTGTGGGCTTGATGACGAGTCGGCACATTCTTGGGGCGACTGGAAGCAGCCGTCGTAATGGAGCGCTTTGGCAGGAAGTGTGGCATTGCCTGAGACGACTTCTGTGCAGTGGTAAAGCGTTTGGCCAAACCCTCAACTGCAGGTCCATGTTGTTTGGCTCCTCCGGCGGAGACCTCTCTAAACCCAGCTCCTCCACAGCTTTAGACAGGACGCAGAATAGTTCGCTGGGCTGTGCAGATGGCAGGGGGCGGAGTCGACATACGAGCCCAACAGCTCCTCCGCATCTGAAGCCTCCAACGACATGCTGTCGCCCATGGCGTCACACTCGCTCCCACCAAATGAAACCAGATCGCTCGCAGCCGCAGAGGGGCACTTGTCCGGAAAGGAGAAGTGGACAGGTGAAGCCTCTCTAAGTGGAGAGAGTGAGGCACGTGGGGGCTCAGCCGGTGTGGGCTCACTCGTCATCGAGCGCCAAGTTCCTCTGCCCCGCTGCTTTTTCCTCATAGGCTCCTGAGAGGAAGAAAGCGGGAGGGCACGAGGGGCGGAGTCGCTCTCTGAAAAGAAAGCTTTCCGCGAGTGCAGAAAGGCGTCTGCAGGAAGAAGTCTCTTGATCCGCTGCGAGGCTTGATCATGGCAAAGGCTTCGTAGTCTCATCTGATGCCTGAGGCACAGGGTCCAACGCTATCTTGGGTCGGGGGCCCTGGCGTTTAGGAAACGGGTAGCGTCTGGCTGAGCAGGAGTGTTGACGAGGCTCAGGCTTAGGAGCCGTGAGAGCAGCTGGCAGTGTGGGCTTGATGACGAGTCGGCACATTCTTGGGGCGACTGGAAGCAGCCGTCGTAATGGAGCGCTTTGGCAGGAAGTGTGGCATTGCCTGAGACGACTTCTGTGCAGTGGTAAAGCGTTTGGCCAAACCCTCAACTGCAGGTCCATGTTGTTTGGCTCCTCCGGCGGAGACCTCTCTAAACCCAGCTCCTCCACAGCTTTAGACAGGACGCAGAATAGTTCGCTGGGCTGTGCAGATGGCAGGGGGCGGAGTCGACATACGAGCCCAACAGCTCCTCCGCATCTGAAGCCTCCAACGACATGCTGTCGCCCATGGCGTCACACTCGCTCCCACCAAATGAAACCAGATCGCTCGCAGCCGCAGAGGGGCACTTGTCCGGAAAGGAGAAGTGGACAGGTGAAGCCTCTCTAAGTGGAGAGAGTGAGGCACGTGGGGGCTCAGCCGGTGTGGGCTCACTCGTCATCGAGCGCCAAGTTCCTCTGCCCCGCTGCTTTTTCCTCATAGGCTCCTGAGAGGAAGAAAGCGGGAGGGCACGAGGGGCGGAGTCGCTCTCTGAAAAGAAAGCTTTCCGCGAGTGCAGAAAGGCGTCTGCAGGAAGAAGTCTCTTGATCCGCTGCGAGGCTTGATCATGGCAAAGGCTTCGTAGTCTCATCGAGCGAAGATCTAGCAGTCGTCGCTGAAGGAGAAGAATCTGAGGATCTTACGGCAAAATGCCCGATTATATAGCCAGATGGCACCGCCCATTTTGGCGGGCTTTGTCGCCATAGGCTCGTGGAGCTCTGCTGCCGAGCCATTGGTTCATTTTTTTTATTCACTGCACGAACCAATAGCCGTGCAGTTACACTGCGTTATTGAAAGGCTTCAGTCATCGGAGAAAAAGGAGTTTTCCCCAAAGCGTCTTAGCAGACGCAGAACGAGTGAAGTATCAATAGGGAACCGTTTTGTTTATCTAATAAAAAAATATATTTTTCTTTTTTGTAGTACTGCTATGGTACTATATTTATTTATCTATTTTTTGATATGTTTTTCTCATTCTTTATAGTACTGTTATGTTTATTTATTTGTCTAATTTTTTGTTTTTTTTCTTGCTCATTATAGTACAGTTATAGTACTGTATCAATTTATCTGTCCTCCACAGCTTTAGACAGGACGCAGAATAGTTCGCTGGGCTGTGCAGATGGCAGGGGGCGGAGTCGACATACGAGCCCAACAGCTCCTCCGCATCTGAAGCCTCCAACGACATGCTGTCGCCCATGGCGTCACACTCGCTCCCACCAAATGAAACCAGATCGCTCGCAGCCGCAGAGGGGCACTTGTCCGGAAAGGAGAAGTGGACAGGTGAAGCCTCTCTAAGTGGAGAGAGTGAGGCACGTGGGGGCTCAGCCGGTGTGGGCTCACTCGTCATCGAGCGCCAAGTTCCTCTGCCCCGCTGCTTTTTCCTCATAGGCTCCTGAGAGGAAGAAAGCGGGAGGGCACGAGGGGCGGAGTCGCTCTCTGAAAAGAAAGCTTTCCGCGAGTGCAGAAAGGCGTCTGCAGGAAGAAGTCTCTTGATCCGCTGCGAGGCTTGATCATGGCAAAGGCTTCGTAGTCTCATCGAGCGAAGATCTAGCAGTCGTCGCTGAAGGAGAAGAATCTGAGGATCTTACGGCAAAATGCCCGATTATATAGCCAGATGGCACCGCCCATTTTGGCGGGCTTTGTCGCCATAGGCTCGTGGAGCTCTGCTGCCGAGCCATTGGTTCATTTTTTTTATTCACTGCACGAACCAATAGCCGTGCAGTTACACTGCGTTATTGAAAGGCTTCAGTCATCGGAGAAAAAGGAGTTTTCCCCAAAGCGTCTTAGCAGACGCAGAACGAGTGAAGTATCAATAGGGAACCGTTTTGTTTATCTAATAAAAAAATATATTTTTCTTTTTTGTAGTACTGCTATGGTACTATATTTATTTATCTATTTTTTGATATGTTTTTCTCATTCTTTATAGTACTGTTATGTTTATTTATTTGTCTAATTTTTTGTTTTTTTTCTTGCTCATTATAGTACAGTTATAGTACTGTATCAATTTATCTGATTTAAGTTGTTCAAACAGTAGTTTGCTGCACTGTCACATGACCTTTTTATGCTTCATATTTAATTCAGTGAGTGGAGTTCAGTTATCAGCTTGTGAATACAGATGTTGCATTTTGACTCAATTTTGTGTAAAAATGCCCGAATCTGATCTAATAATGAGTCAAAGAAGATGTTAACAATCACTTACTGTTCAATCATCACACTGGAAATGAAAGCTTTGCATTATGGGATGCAGTGCGTTCTTTAACAATAGGTCATGAACATTGTGTGTGTGTGTGTGTCTCAGATCGGCGAGGGGACGCAAGCGTGACTCCAGTCCTGCTCTTCCTCGCACACGTGGAGGACAGAAATCTGACGAGCTGCCTTCAAAAAGAGCCAAACGATGATGAGTCTCCGCTTGATCTCCTCGAGTTCATCGTTAGCAGTAGTTTTTAGGTCAGAGAGTGTTGGGAAATGAATCTGAATCAGAGCAGCTGAGAATCAACATGATGGAGATCTGCAGACGAATGAAGACTGATGAAGAGATGCTGTGTGTGTGTAAACTCATCCCAGTGTTGACTATGAGAAACTGTGTGTGTGTGTGTGTGTGTGTCAGTCAGAGATGCTCATTCGGTGAATGTCAGTATTTTTCATTTTATATTTTTACCTTTTTATTATAAAATGAGAGATGCTCATTCGGTGAATGTCAGTATTTTTCATTTTATATTTTTACCTTTTTATTATAAACCCCAATATTGCTCTGATCCAATCTGAGGTGTTTTTTTTTTATATTTTGTTTTGTGCAAGTCTTTTTATTTTATGGTCCAGTTATTACCTTCATTGTTAAAATGGATATAAATCACCAGTATATGAGAAGTCTGTAAGGTTTTTGGCGTTTAGTTGAAGGTTCTGGTGCCAGGCTTGGTTTACCAGAGGAACCTTAGGAGAACCAGCCTGATAATCCAGACGGATTTATATACACGTGTGTGATGTGTGTGTGTGAGAGAGAGAGAGAGAGAGAGTGAGTGTGTGTGTGTGTGTGTGAGAGAGAGAGAGAGAGAGAGAGAGTGTGCGTGTGTGTGTGTGTGTGTGTGTGAGAGAGAG
>JADLZM010012802.1:165469-179326 GCA_018148995.1 Sinocyclocheilus maitianheensis | reverse complement strand
TGTGTGGGGGTGTGTGTGTGTGTGTGTGTGTGTGTGAGAGAGAGATAGAGTGTGTGTGTGTGTGAGAGAGAGAGAGAATGAGAAAGGCTTTCAGAGAGAAGGGTTTTATTTCTGTGGTTCAGCTAAGAATAGATTATTCCGTCGCTCATTTATTATTGGCCGTTTTAATGGAGTGCAGCAGGAAGCAGCTGTGTGTGTTTTTACAGACGTTCTCATTTGTTCCAGTAGGAGGCTGAATGTGATCTCTTTAGATGTTCCCTTCAGTTATTTCCTTCATTTGCAGGTCATTTTTAAACTCGGCACTAACTAGTATTATCATCCTGCCAGCTCTCCCTCAAACACTAAACCAGGGTCTACAGAAGTCAAAATATGGCAAAAAAAACCTTAGCGGTTGTGCTTAATTAAAAATGGATCTCTTGTATAATGCAAAACAAAATGATGTTGTTGTTCTTCAGTGATTCCGTCTTGTTTTCCAGCACAAGTACCTAAACATTCTAAAACCAAGAAGCATTTACTGGAGAAGCAGAATGACATGATGGTTTTCTGAAAAATGAATTGAGTTGTTGCTTAAAACAAAAACATCTGCCAGTGGGGTCAGAAAAATTCTCTTGTTTTCACTTCAAATTGAGGTTTTTGTTTTTTTTGCTCCATTGGCACTTAATTTTGGTAGAGAAAAGAAAAAAAGGGTAGTATATAAATTAATAAAGAATAAATAAACTATAATGACACTAACTAGAAAGCTCATTATAATGTATTTGTTTCTTTGTTTTTGAACTTTATTTAACAAAGAAAGCCTCTGAAATTAAAAGATTAAGAACTTTTTACAGGTGTGTCTTTCCTAATTGGCAGGAAAATACATACACAAAGCAAATACCATGGTTTAAACGACGCCAAAAACATCTGCAATGCGAGACTTCACTCACTTCCAAGTGATTCCGGTTAAAATGCATATATTTCTAACTTTTCTTTGTTCGTTGTAGTACCTGTGGTTTTCCACGAGGTGGCGCCACGTTCAAACAAGCGTGTTGTCTTTGGTCTCTTCTAGTTTCTCTGTTCAGCTGAATCTAGCTAGTGCTTTACTGTGCTAACACTAGCCGATACAGAACAACAGAGCAAGAGAAACAGCAGTAACCACGGCATAACAGATGAACAGAGTTTTCTCCACTATAAGAACCAGTGTTATTTGATGTTGCTGTAGTCTAATGTTAATTGATTGATTGGCTCCCGCTTAGTGTTCAGTTCTCTGCCCTCATTAGTCTGCTCCGTTTCTCCACATTCCCATCTGAGCTGAGTTTGTCTGGGGTTCTGCAGTAAGGGATATATGTCGGAAAGATCGTATTTGTGACCCTGGACCACAAAACCAGTCACGAGGGTCAAATTCAGGAAACTGGATTTTCTCTTAAACCTATTTTCCGAGCGGCCCGGTCTTATGAAAATGCGTGTAAATAGCACGCCAAATAAAAACAGAAAATCGTGGAGTTGCACGCAGAGATTGAGTTTGGCGTGCATATGACGCGTATCTAACCCCACACCCCTAATCCTGCTCGATGCGTATCATATGCACGCAAGTCCATCTCTGCGTGTAAACTAGCCAAAGCGAAACATGCTGCTCGTGCTATTGATGCACACTTTCGTGAGATCAGGTTGAAAACCGATAAAGGCTTAAACGATTTTTAAATATGTTTATAATAAAGTAAGCCGTGTGTACAACATGTGATAGAAGGCTTCTGCACAATAGCGACAAAACAATGAATAAACGTACAGAATGCGAATCTTTATTCATCATTTTGTAGATGTAAAGTTAAAAAAAAATCGTTTTGAGCTTGATGCACAAACGCTGCACGTCCGATCAAATTTAACGCAGTCGTAATAACTTCTTCCCGGCCTGTAAATACAAACTTCCCGAGATCTTAATGCACCGTATGCTTGTCTGAAATTGTGTGTGGCTGAAGTCTATTGTGTAACAGTGCAGCGATGTGTGATGCACTCTCAACCCGTGTTCTTCTCTGTTGGTCAGTGAGGCCGGTTCTAATGAGCAGGTGAACCCAAAGAGAAATGTGCATGTGGAAAAGTGTCGCTCCTGCGGGAAATTCCCAAATGCATAGGTTCCTATTGAAGTGCCTGCGAGAATTCGCCGAAGAACGCTGCACGCGACCGCAGCTTACACGCAGTTCAGAGAGTGAACTTTTCCGATTTTTGTTGTTTTGCGAATCAAAGCGGGCGAGTAGGGTTTCTTGATGCGGGTCTGAACTTCTGCGCCCCGCAGGTGTCTCTCTGTGAATGAGGGCCTTTCCCGTTTCCATGGTAACAAGCATCTTGGGTCCCTGGTGTCTCCGCGTGTCAGGAGCCATGAGGGACCTGAGGGACGAGATGGAGCTTTAAATCGCCGCGCATGAGTTTTATTTGGCAGGGAACAGAGTAAGACAGAAGGGCTTTCATACTGGCATGAAGGCGGAGATGCTGTCATCCGGGTCACTCCAGTCTTTTCCTGTCGAGTCCTGCATGCGGCTGCTGCTTCACCAAGCTTTCTCACACAGGTCTGTCAGATACTGTTCAAACTCATATCACACACACACACAGATCTGTGTAAATAATATTCATTATAATGACTACAGACCAACACGAACTTGCACATGCATTATTACTTTATTTTCCCATTGAGGTCATAGTTTTGTCAGATTAACTCACTTTTGCCGACACGTGACCCTGGAGCACAAAACCAGTCATAAGGGTCAATTTTTTTAAATTGAGATGCATGCATCATCTGAAAGTTGAATAAATGAGCTTTCCACTGATGAGTAGTTTGTTAGGATTGCACAATATTTGGAAAATCTGGAATCTGAGGGTGCAAAAAAAATCTAAATATTGAGAAAATCATCTTTAAAGTTCTTAGCAATAATCAAAAATTAAGTTTTGATATATTTACGGTAGGAAATGTACTAAATATCTTCATGGAACATGATCTTTACTTAATATCCTAATGATTTTTGGCATAAAAGAGAAATGTATAATTGTGACCCATACAATGTATTGTTGGCTATTGCTACAAATATCCCCCAGCAGGGACACATATTTGTGCTGCAGGGGTAATTTGCGAGCTTTAACTGTGTGTGCAGCACATGTGTAGCTTAATAATGTGCTTTATTCTCAATAGCTGCCTCTGAATTCATCTAGTAGTTTAACTATTAACTGCAAAATGGGCTTCTTGTATTACACTGAATAAAATTATTCATTAAATGTACTAATTTTTTTTAAGGTAAGCGGTTGCAATCCATTTATTTTAGCTGCATTTAAATAAACAAATTCAGCTGACTAACTTAAAAAAAAAAATTAATTGCATGTAGCTAAAATAAATTGTTAAACCTTAAAAACGTTAGTATAGTTTTTTTCCCAGTGTACATATTTGATGGTGATATATTGTATTATTTGATAGTTTTATATTAAATGTCAGCTGTTATTTTGTAATTAGTGTTGATTAAATATGCTGTTTAGTGAATAAAGCAGCAGAATCTATATTTTCTGTTCTGACGCTTTGGTAAAAGCAGGACAGAAATATGTTCAATTATACAAAAAACCCGACTTTAAATGCATTCGCAGGTTAGTGAGAAAAGAGGAGAGATTGATAAACATTGTTTTACTTTAATATATAAATCTAATTTAGGCTACACTGAACTTCACGACGCGAGAAATAACAGTATGACGCTTAAAGTCCATCTTTAATAAGGAATTAGAGTTTTTTTGCATTGCATTTGATAATTTCCCATCAACGCTGAACAAAGCGGATTGGTTTATTAAATAGTCTACATTAACCTCAGGTAATAATTTACAGATAGCCGTAACATAATACATTAAATGTTAAACCACTGCTGATTTATGTCGTAAACGTTCACAATATTTATCATAGCTTATGTATATTAATCTAAACCAGAATGTCTGATATCACGATAAGAAATTATTAAATGTGGCACTTCTTTATTTGTGCAGTATTTGAGGAAAGTCTGCCGAGATCTGCTGCATCACAAATAAGAATCAAGAGAAGAAAAACAATGTTTGTTTATTACTATATCCGATTTATTATTATTATTATTAACAACTAATGCTGTTGCTGATAAATGGGAAATTAAGACATATTCATAGGCTATATCTAATTCATATTTTTCTGGTACCGTTTTATGCCTAATTCATTTTAAAAGCCAAAAACTTTTAGTTTTAAAATTAGTTTGACGAAACATTTTAATCTTATTTTTAATTAGCGACTTTATTTTTCTGGAATGAACGAAATCTGGTCAAACTCATACATGCGGTTTGATTGTGTCGGTGCTTTTCATAATCTAATTCAAAATTATTAATCAAAAGATACAAATAATTCGGCATATGTTGCGACCGGAGCGCCAGAATTGAATTCTCTTCAGCTCTTTAATCTGAAAGAAATAGCTACTTACAAGTGCATTTGATCCGAGTGGCCTGAGAATAAAATCAGGCATAGCCAGATGTGTGTGATGTTACTGAGCACTGAATATTGGAGTGCGTCTTCGGTAATCGCGATAAAAACCCGTCTTGCGTTTGCGCAGTTTTTTTGCGTCTGTTCGCGCGGCAGGCCTACGGTTTCATTTTTTCATCAACTCGCATTTAGTCGTGGCTGTCATTTAAAAGGGTCACTGGTGTGTTTTCATTCAGGGCAGTATGTCTCCTCGGGTGTTTGAGGGTTAACGGGTTAGGCGAGCTGGGTGTTCTGAAATACGTGGAAGCTCCACGCAGCCAATCAGAAGTTGGAACAGCTGCCTGGCTGGCCAATGGGAGTGCGCCGAGGGTCAGCCGCAGGTGAAGCGGACAGCAGCGCTGTGTTCGTTCACATTCGTGTGCTGGCGACGTAATGCGCATCCAGAAGAACTCGCTGCACGCGCGCCGCGATGCGACCGATCTGCCGCCGCGGGGCTCAATCTCCATCTGATCCGGATCTGGAGCCTAATTCCACTGCTTTATAATCAACACTGACTTTTCCCTGCTTAACATGGCTGTGCGCAGCAACGCTCTGATGCCATTCTCCATCCAAGCCATTCTGAACCGAAAAGAGGAGGCTCGGCATATGAGCGATCTGGATGTTTGTTTCTCCAAAAGCGCTTGTTGGAAAATCTTCGAGGAAATGGATGCACCGGACAGAAGCGACGAGAGAGAGCACAAGAGCTACGACTCGGACTCCGGGCTGAGCGAGGACAACGACAGTAAAGCGCAAACCGACGCAAAGCCCGAAAAAGACGCAGATTTAGCGGACGACACGGATCCGGAGCGCTGCGTGTCCGGTGAGTAACTACTCACACTCTGGCACTTCAGAAGCTTGGTTTGAGTTTGGAAATACGTGAGCTCCAGATGTTGGATGGTGGAGCCAACCGTTCAAGAACTGAACTTCATCAGAGAGAACGTGTAGTGTTATAGTACCGCGCAAAATATGGTACCAAGCACGTTTATTTATTTATTTTAAGTATAATATGTTTATCGCACATGTGCTAATACCGTGGAGTTCTATTATGTAGCTACTTTAGAGGCAACTGTACAAAAAGCGAATGCTTTCAAAGAGGTTATCAGAGAAATATGTATATGTTTATGTATATAGCATCACGCTTCCACGTCAAAAAAATGGCATCTATGTATAGTAGACTTTGTTTTGCTTATCGCACATGCGCTAATATGGTATTTTAGTTAGGCCTGTGTACTTTAGAGGCAATTGTACAAAAAGCGCATGCTTTAATAAACGACATCGGAGAAACGTGTATATAAACGCGTGTATGTAGCCTATATTGAATGTCAAAAATGGCACAGCCATGCACTTTTTTTTCTAAGTATAAAAAAGTTTATTTTATGTTTATCGCACATGTGCTAATACCGTGGAGTTCTATTATGTAGCTACTTTGGAGGCAATTGTACAAAAAGCGCATGCTTTCTAAAACACTAGAGAAAGGTATAAACGTCAAGGTGCCAAGTCAAAAAATGGCTCTACCATGCACCTTGTTTTTCTAAATATAATAGACTTTTTTGTTTATCGCGCACATGGTAGTACCATGGTATTCTATGTATATTCTATTGTATTATTATGAATTTCAGAGACAGTTATACAAAATAGCGCATGCATTCAACGCCAGTAAAGCGTTTGGGGTTGTTTTGCAGACTGTAAGGCCGGCGAGGAGAAGAGCAGAGATCAGCCCAAGCAGCGGAAGAAGCGCTCTCGCGCCGCGTTCTCCCACGCGCAGGTGTTCGAGCTCGAGCGGCGCTTCAACCATCAGCGCTATCTGTCGGGCCCGGAGCGCGCGGACCTCGCCGCCTCGCTCAAGCTCACCGAGACGCAGGTCAAGATCTGGTTCCAGAACCGACGCTACAAAACCAAGCGACGCCAGATGGCCGCCGAGCTGCTGGCCTCGGCCCCGGCGGCGAAGAAAGTGGCGGTGAAGGTGCTGGTGCGCGACGACCGGCGACAGTACAGCCCCGGAGACCTGCTCCGTCCGCCGCTGCTCTCCTATTACTACCCCTACACCTACTGCCTTCCCGCCTGGAGCCTGTCCTCCGCATGCACGGGAAGCCAGTGACACCGGGACTTACACTATTTATTCTACTAAAGACATTCATTAACTGAACACACCAGGCCCGGTTCTACGGGGTGCTGGAGGGTGCTCGAACGAAATCAATAGCACGCTCAGTTAAAGCTGCATTCATGGCATTTCATCGCAGATTTGGGCAAACTCTCCAGTGTGTTATGGTTTGCAGCGTTGAGCAATGCAGCATAGGCTATCTGTTGATTTCTTGAAGCCAACAGCCAATCAGAGTGTTATGTTCGAATCCACTCACCGGATTTCAACTTTGTGAGATCGCGATGAATTAAGAGCGATTTTTAGAGATTGTAAACAGCTTGTTGCGCCATAGCAATGCACGGCACCTTTATAAAACCTTTATAGATATATTAAGGTTAGAGCACCCTCATTAATTTGAGAAGCACCCTCAAGTGATTGATTCTGGAGCCGGGCCTGGAGCCCACCGACCGAGGAGCCAAAACCGGGAGATTTATTCACAGAAGCGCATTCGAATTCGGGCCGAGACTGACTTTTCTCTCTGACTAGTAGGCTACTATATGAGTTTTACTGCATATAAAACACCATTAGGATTTGTTTCAGAATGTATGGAAAATGTCGTTTTTGATCAAAACATGTTTGTTCCGGTTGGAAAGCAGCACTTGATGTCGTTACTCTGCGCGGTTCGTGCTATCGGTACCGGACTGACGCTTTCCCACACACTGTTCACAATGTTCACAAAATACTGTTTTGTTGGCCTCAATAAGTGAGCAGTGAACTCTCAGCGTTTACTCGACTTGTATGTATTCATATCAGTGTAACGTGTTTTGTTAATGAAAAAGAAATCAAACATTAAAACATATGAAGCATAATTTCAGTCGTGTTTCTCGTGTTTTATGAGCTGCCAGTCCTCAAAGTAAAAGCATGAAATGAATGACCCGTGACATGAGCCCACTGGAGTCATTCAATTACAGTGTAAGCCTGACACTAAACAGCAAAGAAGAGTCACAAAATAATCGTTAAATCCACATTTAGAAACGGTGTAAATTCGATGCGAAAACTCTGGTTTCGTTTGCGTTCCTCTGAGCAAAACCGCAGTTCATCTGCGATCGAGTGTTTTGATGCATGCATGTTATTTATTTTAGGCTGTCATGCATGTGCTTTAAAGTTGAATCCATATTTCAGATCAACATATAAAGCTTCGGTCCACATTTAGGTGACGCATTTTAGCCTCGTTGATATGTACTGGAGACAAATGCATAATAAAATTACTGAAATTCGTAACAGCAATAAAGCCATTGAGATTATAAACAATGCAAACCATAAACTCAAACTGTACAACCATCACCGCCCTGTTCAAAAATACTAATTCTCAAACTAATAATATCGGGGTTATGATTTAATGTTTTGTCGCTTTGTTTTATGATCAGAACAAGCCTCAGCTCATTACATAATAGGCTACCCTAGTCTATAATTACAGAGCTAATTCTATTTAACAGTTGTGCATGTAAATGCATGAATTCTATTTCAATAAAAATATTAGCATAGCTTGCATTTCGCTTTGGTTATTGTGGTTATTCCGACATACCGAATTATTCTCGGAACTGAGTGATTAGTAGAATAAACGTCCTCGTGCGAGATATGCTTTAAGCGTCTGTTTAATAATAAATCCGACAGATGTGATTCTGTGCTGTTTTCTTGCGAGCTAGAAATGAAGAGGCAAGCACTGATGCTCTGCTTTAGGACTGTCTCTCAGGATGAAGATGTTGACATTGTGTCATTTGGGCTCAAATTAGGGGTTTGTGAGGAGAAATGCCAAAAACAATCAAATTAACTAATAATCAACTCTTTCTGCGGATATGCCAAACGCCAGTAAAATCATATTTGTCAATACAAAACAGTGTGTCAACCGGCTACGTTTTAAATGCATGCGATTTGAACTGAAATAACTCTAGAAATATATATGCAAGCCTGTGTGGCGCTTTAAAAACACCGAATATTCATCACAATTCATCCTTGTTGGCAGTTTTAATGTGTGAAATAATGACAGATTTACGACGAATGCTGGGAAATGTGAGGCATATTTGACATTAATGCCTTGCTGTTGGTTTTGAATCCATTGATGCCAACGAGAGGTTATTATGAGGCCCACGTGGAGCAACGCCAGCAGTTTCGGTAGAGTTAAAAAAAAGCACAATACCATTCTTAACACAGCGTTTTCCTTCAGCGTGTGTCTGTTTCGGGTTCTTCAGCATAAACGCAGCGAGTCCGACGGTTCAGCTTTCCGGGAAAACGTGTGTAATGACCGAGAAAAAAGAGAAGAGAGCAGCTTAGTCTCGAGCACAAGCGGGCTCGCTGGAGCTGATCTGGAAATCATTCGCAGATGGAGCTTCATTTTGCCACTCCAAATTCTATTGGCATTGAAATGATCACAAGCGCGCGCACACACACACACACACACACACGCTCTCTCTCTCTCTCTCTCTCACTCTCTCACACACACACACGCACACGCTCTCTCTCGCTCACACACACACACACACACACGCTCTCTCTCTCTCTCTCTCTCACTCTCTCACACACACACACGCACACGCTCTCTCTCGCTCACACACACACACACACACACGCTCTCTCTCTCTCTCTCTCTCACTCTCTCACACACACACACGCACACGCTCTCTCTCGCTCACACACACACACACACACACGCTCTCTCTCTCTCTCTCTCTCACTCTCTCACACACACACACGCACACGCTCTCTCTCGCTCACACACACACACACACACACGCTCTCTCTCTCTCTCTCTCTCACTCTCTCACACACACACACGCACACGCTCTCTCTCGCTCACACACACACACACACACACGCTCTCTCTCTCTCTCTCTCTCACTCTCTCACACACACACACGCACACGCTCTCTCTCGCTCACACACACACACACACACACGCTCTCTCTCTCTCTCTCTCTCACTCTCTCACACACACACACGCACACGCTCTCTCTCGCTCACACACACACACACACACACGCGCTCACACACACTCTCACACACACACTCACACACACACTCTCTCACACACTCTCTCACTCTCACACACACACTCTCTCTCTCTCGCTCTCTCTCTCACACACACACACACACACAACAAAGCTCCAGTGGTTCAGTTCTTGTCTTTGGAGATTAATGTTTCATTACAAGCTTTTTATATCGATTCATTTGTTTGCAAACATCAGTGCTTAGAATTAGAAAACGAAAAGCCGCTTTTCTCTAACTGATTGGAATTGAAGCTTTTATTGTAAAGAGTTAAGGAGTTTTGACGTTGTTATTGGGTGTCGTCGTGTAATGAGTCGCTCTGTTGTGTGTTCAGTGTTGGGTCATTTGTCATCTAGCCCGCTGTAGCCCATATTTTGACAGGATTTGCAACTTTAAGGCGTCCTCGCAATTTCTCAGTGCATAAGTGCTTTTTTACTATCCCGTGAATGCCTGTATATTTTTGGCCAGATTTTGGACGTCAAGGACGATTTCTCTCCACACGCTAATAGAGCGCCTGTCACACATAATGGCGCATAATCAGGGCAATCATTCCCCCGCGGAGACATGAGCCAGTTGTTGTTCTAGATCAAGTTTCACGTTTAATGGAAGAAAATTGGCATTTCAGACGCTTCGCTCCTGCGGCTCGGAGTCGTCCACCTGCGAGATGTTCCTTTCTCTCAGCCTCTGTGTTGTGCTGTGTAAGCCGCGCACGCGCTCGCTCGGCGGCTCTGCGGCGGCTCTGAAGCGGCTCTGTAGCGGCTCTGCGGCGGCTCTGCGGCGGCTCGGTTCTCTCGGTGATCCGGCAGAGGAAGAGTGTGTGATGTGAAGCAGATATCATGTCACAGCATCACGCCTAATTATCATGTCCAATTACACTCCAGCTTGACTTTTGGGATGTTTCTGTAATAAATGGAATATTTAAGAGCGCCCCTGAAAACATTTCCTTGCTTTTAAATAAAAATAACTCACCTTACAACTCTATTATTATTATTATTATTATTATTATCATTATTATTGTTGTTGTTGTCTTATAATCTAATGTAGTCTAATGCAAATTATGCTTTACAGTAATTTAAAACAATACACTAAGCTATTATTATAATTTTTTTATCATTATTATTATTATTATTACTATTGTTTTGTCTAAGCACGCATGTAATGCCAATTATGCCTAGTAATAATTTTAAATAGGCTTATACACTTGGGTCAATAATAATTATAATAATAATTATAATACTAATTTGTATCCATTGTGTGTAGCGATTTTTCTCTCTTCTGGTCTCTCTCTCTCTCTCTCTCTCTGTGTGTGTGTGTGTGTGTGTGTGTGTCTACATTTGTGATAATTATAAAAAGTGCAATTATAAATTTGGTGAGACAAAATGGCATGTTAATGCTCAGCTGCATGAATGAAAATAAAAACAGATCACTAAAAACGTGAATCTGAAAAAATCTGAATTTAAGTTTATTTTTAACTCAAATCTCTCGTGTGTGTTAACATTACACATTCAGGCCTATTTATGTATTTATTTGTTAATGAAACTGTTATGTTCCTATATTTAGTGTAAACGTATTAATATTATTATTATGCATGCATTATATATTTTAATTTGATTTGATTGCAATTTCTTTGGTTTATACGGCAGGCCTACATCAGTGTACAGTGTTGTTTGGGGCCTATCACGTGCACAGTCGGCCAATATATATATATATATATATTCTCTTTAATAGCTATAGGTTAAATTTGCAATAATCAAAATGCATAGCGTGTATTTTGTGTGCATGGTCTCAGATAAACTCTCAAAGCAAGCGAATATCTCTTATGTAAGAAATGAACTGGAATAGTGATGATTTAGGCTCGCGCTGCTCCGCTCAGAGCTCGTGGAGGTCCAGTCGTGTTCTCACAGTCTCTCAGTGTCTGTCTGTCTGTCTGATGCTTTATTTCAGTCTCGAGATCCCGGGAGCTGCATTAGGTCGAACTTCTCCACGACTTTATGAAAACTCTCCAGCGATTCCTCTCACTCTGAGAGCGCACAGCAAGCTGAAGCCTCGCGCTCGAGATGTGCTGCTGAATGAAAGCTGGAGAAGCTGGGCTCTGGAGGGAAGTTAGACGCAGAGCTGCAGAGCTGCAGAGCTCGGGTCACTGCTGTACAGCTGCAGGTTTTCAGCCAGATGCACTCTCAGATAACAGATGAAATAGACACGCACGTGACATCTGATCTCTGGGCTGGAGACATCTATGAAAAGATGATTCTCAAACGAGGCTTGCAAACATTTAGACTCAAACAAATGTGTTGAATTAGCCATTTATTTCGTTGTGTAATCATAGCCTAGTTTATATCATAAATGGCAACACTGAATTTATTCTGGCTTACTCCTCGTAGTTGAGTCAGATTTTTACAAATAAACTAAATCAGGTTTCAGGTGCAGTGAGATATTAGTGAGTTAAGTGTGTTATTTCTGATGATATGCTTTCTGTAAGGAGGAACTGCGTGTGTGTGTGCGTGCGTGTGTGTGTGTGAGAGAGTGTGTGTGTGAGAGAGAGAGAGAGAGAGAGTGTGTGTGTGTGAGAGAGAGAGTGTGTGTGTGTGCGAGAGAGAGAGAGAGTGTGTGTGTGTGAGAGAGAGAGTGTGTGTGTGTGCGAGAGAGAGAGAGAGTGTGTGTGTGTGAGAGAGAGAGTGTGTGTGTGTGCGAGAGAGAGAGAGAGTGTGTGTGTGTGAGAGAGAGAGTGTGTGTGTGTGCGAGAGAGAGAGAGAGTGTGTGTGTGTGAGAGAGAGAGTGTGTGTGTGTGCGAGAGAGAGAGAGAGTGTGTGTGTGTGAGAGAGAGAGTGTGTGTGTGTGCGAGAGAGAGAGAGAGTGTGTGTGTGTGAGAGAGAGAGTGTGTGTGTGTGCGAGAGAGAGAGAGAGTGTGTGTGTGTGAGAGAGAGAGTGTGTGTGTGTGCGAGAGAGAGAGAGAGTGTGTGTGTGTGAGAGAGAGAGTGTGTGTGTGTGCGAGAGAGAGAGAGAGTGTGTGTGTGTGAGAGAGAGAGTGTGTGTGTGTGCGAGAGAGAGAGAGAGTGTGTGTGTGTGAGAGAGAGAGTGTGTGTGTGTGCGAGAGAGAGAGAGAGTGTGTGTGTGTGAGAGAGAGAGTGTGTGTGTGTGCGAGAGAGAGAGAGAGTGTGTGTGTGTGAGAGAGAGAGTGTGTGTGTGTGCGAGAGAGAGAGAGAGTGTGTGTGTGTGTGTATGTGTGAGAGAGAGTGTGTGTGTGTGTTTCCTTCCACCATATGACACCAGACACACCCAGCATAGTGCTTTATTGAGGCCAAGATCATGTAATACAGATGCAAGGTGTTAGTTTTTTCTTTCTCTTTCTTTCTTTCTTTCTTTCTTTCTTTCTTTCTGTAAGTACACTTATAATAATAATAGTAATAAACACCATTACCAACAACAATAATTACATTTACATTTAATCGTTTAGCAGATGATTTGATCTGAAGTTTTTCAGATGAGTCTAATGCATACAGTATATATAGTAAGGGTGTTTCAAAAAATAAAAAAATTAAAGAAAACAAGTAGATAGCAGTGTGCTACTGCTAGATTATTATTATTATTATTAATGTTTAAAAGTAGCAGATGTTTGCACATGGTACGGCCTTCAGTGTGAATGTATCATCATTCATATCAATGCTGTGGTATTATCATTTGATTCCTGACTTTAAGTTACTAAGATACTTTGTGATCTTCCCAGTTTATTATAATTCAGTTTAATTCTATTGTTTGCTTTTGTGAGTGAAAAGCTCCAGTATTCTCACATTCAAAGTCGCAGATATAATGCATTCTCGCTAATACACACGTTTATCAAAAGCATGAGTTCTGTAGTTTTATTCAATATGAATCTGTAGATTGAGTGATTCAGATCACATCTTCATCTGCTTCTGTCTTCTCTTACACATTCATATTTGACCTCTTTTACTGCTCAGACGTTTTGATAACTGGAGTTTAGTATTGCAAAAATATTAAAAGCATTTGAACATCAGTAAATCATTCAGTAGATAATTAGCCTACATGGATACATTTATTTTAGAAATAAGAAATAAGAAAATAGTTCAGATATTGTCTTAAGGAAAAAGAAGAAAAGAAAACTGTACAATGTGTAGATGTAAAAAACAAGTTTAGTTCTCTCTCTCTCTCTCTCACACACACACACACACACACTCTCTCTCTCACTCACACACACTCTCACTCACACACACACACACACACACTCTCTCTCACTCTC
>JADLZM010012802.1:123672-134991 GCA_018148995.1 Sinocyclocheilus maitianheensis | reverse complement strand
ACTTTTTCGCGCAAGTGTGTTCACATAGAGGTTTATAGATATATATTAAATATATATTTAAATTCAAAGAGACAGGATAGTCTGTGCATGATCTGATGTTTTATTTGGACCCAGAATAAGGCGAGATGAACATCTCGGAGCGCTAAACACTCAGTGCAGTGTGTTTCATTCACATTCGAAGCCGGAGAGGCTCTCGCGCAGAAAGTCGTACCAGGAAATCACTAATATGGACAAAAGCGTCCAGCTATTACTGTATGAAAACAGTTGTTTTCACAGAAAAACAGAAACGTTTGGAAACATGAAGACATTAAACATACGATTGCGACAATATGCGGTTTATTTGTGTTTTTCAAGTCATCTCCAGGTAATAAATAAAATATATGAACAATGCAGTGCTAATTGACATAGCATTTATTACAGTAGGCTATAGAAACTATTCTGCCTTATTAATGTGATAAAAAAAAGCTAGAAATTAGAGAAAAAAATTTAAGTTGCCTATACACTACCAGTCATAAGTTTTTGAACAGTAAGATTATTAATGTTTTTTAAGAAGTCTCTTCTGCTGACCAAACCTGCATTTATTAATTCCAAAATACAGCAAAAGCAGTAATACTGTGAAATATGTTTACTATTTAAAATAATTGATCTGCAGCTGTCAGTATAATTTGTAATTTTTTTTGGAAAGAAATTATGGAAATTATACTTTTATTTAGCAAGGATGCTTTAAATGTGGTGATAAAGACATTTATAATGTTACAAAAAAAACTGTATAAACTGTCCTTCTGAACTTTATACTCATCAAAGAAACCTGAAAAATTCTATTCAGCTGTTTTCAACAACATCATAATAATAATATATGTTTTTTTTGAGCAGCAAATCAGAATATTAGAATGATTTCTGAAGGATGGTGTGACTGGAGTAATGATCACAGAAATAAATGACAGTCTAAAATATATTCAAATAGAAAGCAGTTATTTTAAATATTTCTCATTGTTCTGCTTTTGCTGTACTGTGCATCAAATAAATGCAGGCTTGGTGAGCAGAAGAGACTTCTATAAAAACTTTAATAATCTTACTGTCCAAAAACCTTTGACTGCTCGTGTAGTTTTATAGAAGGCCATTCTGAGACATTTCAGTATTAATAACTCTTCACCTCGAGCATCACTATCACAATGACTTGTTTTACACAGTATTTCCCCATTTTTAATGCTTTTTAAATTTAATTTGGCAAATCCAGAGGGAATATCTCAAATGCATGGACATAATCCTCCCCCCTCCGTGTTCATGACTGATATTTGACGTTTATGAGCATCATATTGGACCAATAATCTGCAGTAAAGCAGGAGTCACACAGAGACGACTTGTATAGTGTATTTGCAGGCGGCCTGTAAACTCTATTTGAGTGATTTGTTGGTTTGTGCGAGCGTGAGTGTTTGCATTTCCACGGGATCCTCTACTTAGAGAAGTTTCATTATATGACCTCTGGATATTTCTGTTTAAATACTGGATATATTTGCAAACGCAAGCCTGTCCAGGTGTTGTAGAGCGCTGCACTGTTTAGGAATAAATGTCACGACACTCGTTGACTTGGATGTCTGTTTTTTTCTCTTCGCTCTCCATCTTCTTCATTGCTCTGGAAAAGTAAAATATGTCTTTTCCAAATCCCACGCTCAGAAGATGTATTAATGCGGAGGAGGATGTAGACATGTGGTCAGGAATATTGTCCAATATTAATATCATTCAAATGTCTGCCTGTAATTTACTGAAACGTGATGCCAGTGAGTAATTGCGCTTGAAATAGTCTCCTCTTGACAGCACTTACACACGAGCTGTTCAGAACGAGTCCAGCGCTCATCACTTCATCTGATGGGGAATTAATATACGCTCCAGACGTTTCATTTGTTTCGCACGATCAGTCGGTTAAGACGGGAATCGTTTGACCTTCGCTAAGAGATAATAACTGCACTATTAAGCTTTTCACTCTACAATGATAACAAACTATTATAATAGTTTACAGTAACTATCATAAATGCATCCTTATAGCATTTTTGCGCTGGATAAAGGTGCGTTCACACCAAGAACGATAACTGTGTTAGCGATACATTAGCGTTTATTACAAGCGTGCTGCAGTTTTATTGTCTGTCACTTTAAATGCCAGGGTGCATTCTGATTGGCTGTCAATGTTTTTATGGTTAATCAGCTGAAAAATAAACTACATTTTAAATGTAGTGCAGTCAAACGATTAATCGCGTCCAAAATAAACGTTTTTGTTTACATAGTATATGTGTGTAGTGTGTATATTTATTATGCATATATAAATACACATACAGTATTTATTTTGAAAATATTTACTTGAATATTTTATATACATATATTTAATATATAAACATAACATATTTTTCTGAAATATATACATGCATGTGTTTGAATTTATATATACTTAATAAATATACACAGTACACATATATTTTGTAAACAAAAACGTTTATTTTGGACGCGATTAATCGGAAAGAAAAACTAGAATTAGAACGATTATTAAAACTTTATAGTTATTATCATCCTTGCTGTGAACGGCCTTTTAAGATGTTTGATCTACACATAAAAAAATAAGTAATATATATCAGATTACTTTTAAAGTAATGCATTACTTTTTAATTTACAAGAGTTACTTTTTCAAATGAGTAACACGTACATTTTTTTTTTTTCCAATTTATTGATCGACAGCTCTGGTGTCGCCATGGTGACAGAAATCAGAAGATGATACTGTAGCTCTAAAATCAATATCAATATGCATTAATTCATCTCACGCACACACAAAACTAAAAAACACAGATTCAGTATTCCTCAAAATGAATAAAAATAATGCAACTCAGAATATGACGCAAACCTGCAATAAGTAAATGTTAAACAACACAAATATGCTTTATGTATTTAATCCCATTCTATTAGCTTCTGAGCTTCGATGATGCAGTTCAAGCGTACTAATAATCACAAATTACTCTCGACAAACATTTGTGTGTCTTCTTTACTGCTGAAGTGTTGAAATGTCTTCTTCTGCGTTCTACTGTACTTTCCCTTCAGCCTGAGGCGCATTCATTTCACTTTTGGTGTGAAAGGCTTTTATATTCGCCACAAATATAACTTTTTTATTTTAAAAACAAACAAGCAAGCCCTGTCCAGATTTAACAAGTAACGCAAAAGTAACGTAACGCATTACTTTCCATAAAAAGTAACTAAGTAACGAAATTAGTTACTTTTTTATGGAGTAACGCAACATTGTAACGCATTACTTTTAAAAGTAACTTCCCCAGCACTGTAGATCAATATACGTTGTAATCTTTTCATCTATCTTTTAGTCTAATTTATTTAGCTACGTTATTGTTGTTGTGCAGTGGTTCCCGCGCTTCCGCTGTCAGTTGGCGCGGCCGCTGTTTGTACAGGTGTTTTAGTAAAGAAAACAACGGCAAGACGCTTCCAGCTCAAACACCCACCGCACTCCCGGCCTACTCGAAAAAGACGCGAGGAAAGAATAATATATGGTGGAAAATAATGCGAGGAAAAGGGCTGAAGGTTTGACAGATGAGCGGCGGGTCGTCGGGGAGCTCGAGTCTGTTTCCCGCGCGCGGGCTTTGAGTGATGGCGCGACTAATTTGTCGTTGAAGCTGAACATCTCGAACTAACATTTAACACATGTACGAAGCATCCCAATGCAAAGTATGATTTAACACGGGTAAGAAGAACACATTTAGCAGCTTTATGTTATAAAAACCTTGTCACTTTTTCTTAACGGGAACAGGGCGCTATTTAAAGGTTAGCATAACATCTAGTTTAAAAGATGTTACCTGAAAGATGTTTTTTTCTAATATTATGATAACTTCAAGGTGTAGCTCACTCAGAAATTAAGATTCGGTCATTTATTTAGGCTACTCTCATGTCCTTCCAAGCATGTGTAACTTTCTCTCCTAAGTGTGGAACACAAAATGCATTCATTGTATGGATAAAAACGCTCAGACGTTCTTCAAAATAAATGATGACAGAATGATTAGTTTGGGGCGAACTATCCATTTAATGATCATAATCATAATTAACATTCATAACATTAGCCATAGGTTGTTTTTTTTAAATGCTGGAAAGCATCTCGGCCCAAACTATGATTTAACCGTTTAAAAACGCTTTGTTCAAGGTTTCTTAAAACACAAATAGCACATTCTTGAAAGGTTAGCATAATATTCTCTAAAGAAGGACATCTAGTTTAAAGATATTAAAAAATGTTGCACAAATAATGTAATATTTCAGATTAATTAAGTCGTGCTTCAGTGGACCCATTGACCTCTATTATATGAAAAACAACACACTGAACAATACATTTAATTATATTAACATTCATAACATAAGTCATAGTTTTTCAAACCTTCACAGCTGAGTGGAAAACATGGCTCAAACTATGGTTAAAAAACATTTTGGCTGTCCATGTTTTTTCAAAACAATGTGCTAACATTATTAAAACGCATAACATTCCCTAAAGAAATAAATGTACTTTAAATATGTTAAAAAAAGAATGTTTTCTTCTAAAATTGTGAGATGGTTATCCCAGCAATTGCTTTCTTCAGTGGACACAAGAATGACGTGGGAGACGTTCTTCAAAACATCTTCTTTTGTGTTCCACAAGGAACAAGAACGTCCTACAGGTTTGGGTGAGTAAGCGATGACAGAATGATCCGTTTATCTTTTAATTATCCACAGTTCCCCGTCGGGTGGAAAACGTCTCAACTTCAAGCTGTGATCTCACACAGGTAAGAAATATCCCGAACTGTGATTTAACACAGATACTGTCGGTACGAAACACGTCAAGCTGAAAGATTGGAGATCAGGTTTAGTCCGTGTAAAGCCGTGCAGGAACTTTAACTGCAGGTTAGCGATGAGCCAGAGGCTCCTGAATGTGCCGAAGAGGTAAAACCCTACAATTATTCCGGAATGAGCTTCAATTACACTTTATTAGAGATGTTAAACCGTAGCGCCGTGAATGGAGCCGTTGAATGTGCTGGAGAATAAGTGATTATTGTGGATGAGGGACATCACGAGTGTGTGTGTGTCTGTTTTACGAGTGTTTTCAGAGTGATGTCAGACGGTAACAGTGACATTAAGCGTGCATGTGTTCGCCTCTTCCACGCTGACCTGTAACTCGAGCCGCGCGACCTTTATACAGTGGAGCGTTTAGGGCTCTTCCCGTGAACCCTCGCCGCACAAAGCACAGAGGAGACGTTGTGGCCCCTGGACTCATCATTGCAGCTCAAGCCTGAAACGGGGAGCGAACGAGGAAGCAGGAAGATTGTTAAAGCAGGGAAAATAAATGCCAAGTGCATTAAAGTGCATCTGGGTGGTCAGAGGCGGCGAAATATAGATTTGGGGTGAACTGGAAGACCGCTTAAGATGCTCGAAAAGTGCTGGGCTGTAAACCCGTATATCCTTAAAGCCATCTGCTCATGCACGCCTCTCTATGTGTGCTTATTTTACCCCGGGCTCAAACGGGGTGATGACAGTAAGAGCCCCACAAAGGCTGAGTCGGAAGAGGGTGTGGAGCCGCCGCCAAGGTCAGCGGGACTGAGAAAGAGCTGCCCGTATCCCTCTGCTCTTCTCTTTGCACCTGCCAGAGCCACACAACTGAAGGAAAGTGTGGCTTAGCCATCGCATTAGGTGTGTGTCTATCAGCTTTCTGCTTCTGTGCTTTCTTTAGTTGGAGTAAAGGATGTGGTCCATCCAAACACTGTATTTATAGCGTGGTAGAGTTTAGAGGAACTGCACTTTCTCTCAGAGACGGCACACTGAACACCGTAAATATCTCGACCTGACGTGCTGCAATCAACGGACAGGTTCTAAATTAAACAAAGATTCTTAGCGTAAACGGACAGGTTCTAAATTAAACAAAGATTATTAGCGTAATTTTTTGTGACCATGGAGCACAAAACCAGTCATGAGGGTACATTTTTTGAGATTGAGATGCATGCATCATCTGAAAGCTGAATGAATAAGCTTTCCATTGATGTATGGTTTGTTAGGATCGGACAATATTTGAAAATCTGGAATCTGAGGGTGCAAAAAAATCTAAATATTGAGAAAATCATCTTTAAAGTTGTCCAAATGAAGTTCTTAGCAATGCATATTACTAATCAAACATTAAGTTTTGATGTATTTACAGTAGGACATTTACTAAATACCTTCATGGAACATGATCTTTACTTAATATCCTAATGAATTTTGGCATAAAAGAGAAATGTATAATTGTGACCCATACAATGTATTGTTGGCTATTGCTACAAATATCCCCCAGCGAGTGAATGTTGAGTGAATGTTGTTTCGATGCCAATTGTTTTTCATTATAACATGAATAAAGCACCTGTTTAATGCACTTTTTTGTTAGAATAAAATAGTCCAGCACTGAAAAAAATTGGTATAGATAGGTGTGGAAAAACTCATTAAAATAATTGCAAAGAAAATTTCACAAATTATTACAAAGAAATGGCAAGTAACACATAGAATTAAACGTGACATTTTGAAGTCAATCATAGTTATTTCTGTGGCACTTTATACAAAACAGATTGTTGCAAAGCATCTTCACAGGAAAGTAACAGTGTTAATGTTGTAAAATTAATCAATTATGAAACAAATTCAATTTCAACTATAAAGCAGCTCTAAAAGACGAAAGTGTCTTTATTCAGCTCAGCTCAGCGCAGTGTTGATTCAGCTTAGTCCAATAATAGTGCAAAGCTCAGCACATTATGAAACAAGCTTAATTCAGCTGTAAAAGAGCTCTAAAAAGACAATAGTGACAACTCAAGTTTTGTTCTCATCCGATCATGCCAATGTCATCAAATCGATAATAATATTGCATATTAAGTGTCTTTTAACCCCTAAACATTATAAGACTGAAATGGTGTTTTGTTGTGTGCTGTACTCCAGTAATCTTTGTTTTAGCTTACAGTGAAGCGATCGGAGCTGAGCTCTACCTCTCGATTCTGCTGTAAGTCAGAGATTTAAATAGACTTGCGGTGAATTGGAGTCGGAGACGAGCGCAGAGTGAAAGAAAGATCTGTCTGAAATGAGACTGTGATGAATCAAGCTGATTTAAAATATTTCTGTATAAAGCATTACTCCAGTATACGCTTACATTCGTCTGGCCTCCAGACATTCCTCAATAATGTGCTGCTATATTAAACCATATATAGTGTGTGTGTGTGTGTGTGTGTGTGTGTGTGTGTGTGTGTGTGTGTGTGTGTGTGTGTGTGTGTGTGTGTGTGTGTGAGTGTGTGTGTGAGAGTGTGTGAGAGTGTGTGAGCGTGTGTGAGCGTGTGAGCGCGCGTGAGCGCGTGAGCGCGCGTGAGTGTGTGCGTGAGTGTGTGCGTGAGTGAGTGTGTGAGTGAGTGAGTGTGAGTGTGAGTGAGTGAGTGTGTGTGTTTGAGTGAGTGAGTGAGTGTGAGTGTGAGTGAGTGAGTGTGTGTGTTTGAGTGAGTGAGTGAGTGTGAGTGTGAGTGAGTGAGTGTGTGTGTTTGAGTGAGTGAGTGAGTGTGAGTGTGAGTGAGTGAGTGTGTGTGTTTGAGTGAGTGAGTGAGTGTGAGTGTGAGTGAGTGAGTGTGTGTGTTTGAGTGAGTGAGTGAGTGTGAGTGTGAGTGAGTGAGTGTGTGTGTTTGAGTGAGTGAGTGAGTGTGAGTGTGAGTGAGTGAGTGTGTGTGTTTGAGTGAGTGAGTGAGTGTGAGTGTGAGTGAGTGAGTGTGTGTGTTTGAGTGAGTGAGTGAGTGTGAGTGTGAGTGAGTGAGTGTGTGTGTTTGAGTGAGTGAGTGAGTGTGAGTGTGAGTGAGTGAGTGTGTGTGTTTGAGTGAGTGAGTGAGTGTGAGTGTGAGTGAGTGAGTGTGTGTGTTTGAGTGAGTGAGTGAGTGTGAGTGTGAGTGAGTGAGTGTGTGTGTTTGAGTGAGTGAGTGAGTGTGAGTGTGAGTGAGTGAGTGTGTGTGTTTGAGTGAGTGAGTGAGTGTGAGTGTGAGTGAGTGAGTGTGTGTGTTTGAGTGAGTGAGTGAGTGTGAGTGTGAGTGAGTGAGTGTGTGTGTTTGAGTGAGTGAGTGAGTGTGAGTGTGAGTGAGTGAGTGTGTGTGTTTGAGTGAGTGAGTGAGTGTGAGTGTGAGTGAGTGAGTGTGTGTGTTTGAGTGAGTGAGTGAGTGTGAGTGTGAGTGAGTGAGTGTGTGTGTTTGAGTGAGTGAGTGAGTGTGAGTGTGAGTGAGTGAGTGTGTGTGTTTGAGTGAGTGAGTGAGTGTGAGTGTGAGTGAGTGAGTGTGTGTGTTTGAGTGAGTGAGTGAGTGTGAGTGTGAGTGAGTGAGTGTGTGTGTTTGAGTGAGTGAGTGAGTGTGAGTGTGAGTGAGTGAGTGTGTGTGTTTGAGTGAGTGAGTGAGTGTGAGTGTGAGTGAGTGAGTGTGTGTGTTTGAGTGAGTGAGTGAGTGTGAGTGTGAGTGAGTGAGTGTGTGTGTTTGAGTGAGTGAGTGAGTGTGAGTGTGAGTGAGTGAGTGTGTGTGTTTGAGTGAGTGAGTGAGTGTGAGTGTGAGTGAGTGAGTGTGTGTGTTTGAGTGAGTGAGTGAGTGTGAGTGTGAGTGAGTGAGTGTGTGTGTTTGAGTGAGTGAGTGAGTGTGAGTGTGAGTGAGTGAGTGTGTGTGTTTGAGTGAGTGAGTGAGTGTGAGTGTGAGTGAGTGAGTGTGTGTGTTTGAGTGAGTGAGTGAGTGTGAGTGTGAGTGAGTGAGTGTGTGTGTTTGAGTGAGTGAGTGAGTGTGAGTGTGAGTGAGTGAGTGTGTGTGTTTGAGTGAGTGAGTGAGTGTGAGTGTGAGTGAGTGAGTGTGTGTGTTTGAGTGAGTGAGTGAGTGTGAGTGTGAGTGAGTGAGTGTGTGTGTTTGAGTGAGTGAGTGAGTGTGAGTGTGAGTGAGTGAGTGTGTGTGTTTGAGTGAGTGAGTGAGTGTGAGTGTGAGTGAGTGAGTGTGTGTGTTTGAGTGAGTGAGTGAGTGTGAGTGTGAGTGAGTGAGTGTGTGTGTTTGAGTGAGTGAGTGAGTGTGAGTGTGAGTGAGTGAGTGTGTGTGTTTGAGTGAGTGAGTGAGTGTGAGTGTGAGTGAGTGAGTGTGTGTGTTTGAGTGAGTGAGTGAGTGTGAGTGTGAGTGAGTGAGTGTGTGTGTTTGAGTGAGTGAGTGAGTGTGAGTGTGAGTGAGTGAGTGTGTGTGTTTGAGTGAGTGAGTGAGTGTGAGTGTGAGTGAGTGAGTGTGTGTGTTTGAGTGAGTGAGTGAGTGTGAGTGTGAGTGAGTGAGTGTGTGTGTTTGAGTGAGTGAGTGAGTGTGAGTGTGAGTGAGTGAGTGTGTGTGTTTGAGTGAGTGAGTGAGTGTGAGTGTGAGTGAGTGAGTGTGTGTGTTTGAGTGAGTGAGTGAGTGTGAGTGTGAGTGAGTGAGTGTGTGTGTTTGAGTGAGTGAGTGAGTGTGAGTGTGAGTGAGTGAGTGTGTGTGTTTGAGTGAGTGAGTGAGTGTGAGTGTGAGTGAGTGAGTGTGTGTGTTTGAGTGAGTGAGTGAGTGTGAGTGTGAGTGAGTGAGTGTGTGTGTTTGAGTGAGTGAGTGAGTGTGAGTGTGAGTGAGTGAGTGTGTGTGTTTGAGTGAGTGAGTGAGTGTGAGTGTGAGTGAGTGAGTGTGTGTGTTTGAGTGAGTGAGTGAGTGTGAGTGTGAGTGAGTGAGTGTGTGTGTTTGAGTGAGTGAGTGAGTGTGAGTGTGAGTGAGTGAGTGTGTGTGTTTGAGTGAGTGAGTGAGTGTGAGTGTGAGTGAGTGAGTGTGTGTGTTTGAGTGAGTGAGTGAGTGTGAGTGTGAGTGAGTGAGTGTGTGTGTTTGAGTGAGTGAGTGAGTGTGAGTGTGAGTGAGTGAGTGTGTGTGTTTGAGTGAGTGAGTGAGTGTGAGTGTGAGTGAGTGAGTGTGTGTGTTTGAGTGAGTGAGTGAGTGTGAGTGTGAGTGAGTGAGTGTGTGTGTTTGAGTGAGTGAGTGAGTGTGAGTGTGAGTGAGTGAGTGTGTGTGTTTGAGTGAGTGAGTGAGTGTGAGTGTGAGTGAGTGAGTGTGTGAGTCTGTGTGTGACTGATTGCTTTGAGTGAATTTAATCATTCAGAGGGTTTGTTGAAATGGTTCAAAAGAGTCCTTACGTAATCATATTGCAATCATACAGGATTTAATGTTTCATTTTGTAGTAAAATAGCTAGTTTTCAATAATTAAAAAACAAATAGTTAAAGTCAAGCTGAGATTAGTATTGACATTACTTACTGAACAGGTTTTCCTGCTCTTAATGTAAAGAGTTCATCAGTGAAAAACTGATTGTCACAAATCTCTCTTACTTCGTCATCTTCAGACTTCCTTCTTCTACGTAACACTCTTTTCACAATCCAGCCAATTTCTGATGGATGAAATACAGTCCCTAGCTACTTTTTGTTGTTGAATGTCCAATTTCACTCAAATACCACATTATAGATGCCAAATGGGTTGTAAACAGTTTTCCATTAACTTTAATAACATAATTATCAATATTGTTCCAAATGTTAATATTAGTAATATAATTTTTTGTTTTTTTTAAGTCTTGTTGAATGCAAACTCATACTGTATGTGCTCATCGAACAGAATAGTGTATGAATATAAGCGTTTGGGTTTGTGTGACAGATGAGTGTTGAGTGTTCAGATGAGGGAGCGTCTTCATTCATTAGAGAACTGTGTGTGTGTCATTAATAACACTCAGCTCCGGTGTAATACAGACGGGTGGATTACAGTGCATTAATCTCTCTCTCATAATGGAGCAGGTCTCAGGATCATCACTCATGAGTCTTTGTGTCTGTCTTTGTCTCCCCGTCTCTCATTGTTTTGTCTGTTATTGATATAGAGATGCTTTTTCACGCTGCTCAAGTGGCTCTCAGTGCTAATGCTGCCGCTGGACGCCGGCCAATCAGAACCACACTTTAAACACCCGCCCAATAAAAACACCTTTTGTTCAGTTGTTTGGGAGAGTTTGTACTAAAACTTAACTTGAACCCTGGTAGCTTTATCACCACACCAACACATCTGTTGATGTACGGAAAGTATTCAGACCCCCTTAAATTTTTCACTCTTTGTTATATTGCAGCCATTTGCTAAAATCATTTAAGTTAATTTTTTTCCTCATTAATGTACACACAGCACCCCATATTGACAGAAAAACACAGAATTGTTGACATTTTTGCAGATTTATTAAAAAAGAAAAACTGAAATATCACATGGTCCTAAGTATTCAGACCCTTTGCT